>VZTL01040232.1:34463-66862 GCA_013400535.1 Scopus umbretta
TGCCTCGCTCGCTCCCCCGTCCCCGCTCTCCCATTCCGCCTCGCCTGCGCCTTCCTGCTTTTTTTTTTTCCCCCTCCCTCCTTCTGGGGAATCGTGCTCTCCTCCCACCCACCCTTTCTTCCTTTCCCTCCCTTCTCGCAAAAAAAAACCAACCCCCAAAACCCCACCGCAACCTTTAAGCCATGAAAGGAGCACGGTGGAGGGGCTGCGATGGGGGAAGCGGGGTGTTTTGAAGTTCAGTGGGCAGGAGGCTCGCAGACAGGGTGGGTCTTTCGCCTTCCCCCCCCCCAGGCGTTTTGAATTTGTAAACGTGCTTGCGTGTTGCATCTGTTTCTCAGGTGGAGTTGGTGAGGACTGTGCAGAGAGGTGCTGCTGTGCACGGAGAGGTGGTGTAGGGTGCAGACGTGCTTGTGTCGAGAGTACAATTGCACCCTTCTGTAGGGTGCAGCTTTTAAGCATCTGCAAAAGAGAGCACGGTTGGGTACGGGGTGTAACTAAATAATAACACAGGTCTTTCTGTGTTGTCTTTGCATTCCTTCCTGTGCTTGCTCCCCATTTTGCATCCTAAAGTGCTCTTGGTAGGCTGGAAGTGTGTATACATAAGGTATCTCTTCCTTCGTACTTTTGCTTGCAATTTCTTAATTTGGAAATAGATGTATCCCCCTCCTCTGCAAATGAATTGTCTTTTCAGCGCTCTGCATTTGGAGGAGCGAGCCTGAGAGGCTGCGTTAGGGTTGTGCTTTGCTTTTTTCCCTACACCATACGCCCATGCTCCACCCTCCTCTTTTTGTTTTACTCGGGGGGGGGGGGGNTTTTTTTTTGTCGGGGGGGGGGGGGGGAATAGAGTGCCAACTTGCTTCGAGTAAATTGTATGAAAAATAGAATTTTGGCCTTAAGAAGAAGGAGCAGTGGTTTTTCTTACAAGCTGTCCCCTTTAAATGCTTCCGTGGTGCCAGCTGCTAAATGACAAACGACGAGGTGGGAGAGAGGCCAGAAGATGGGTTGTAGGGGTTTTGGGGAACGGTGGGGAGGTGTCTGTGGCAAACCTTTCCAGTGTATCTGCAACAGCGTTTTGACATCTCTTGCATAGATGGATGCTTGCATTTGCCTTCACCTTGTCAGGTTATGTAGCTTGCATGTCTGTAATACTTCAGAAAAGAAATTAAGCAAAAAATGCAAACTGGACTCTGTATTCCAGTACTTTTCCTAACATTGAGACACTTGGGTGTTTTTGGAAAGATTATTTTGGGGCTTCAGATTTCCATGTCTTTGACTTTTTTTCCCCCCTCTTAACTTAGTGTAGAAGAGGGAAGATGGCCCTTCTGTATTCTTTGTTACTCCGAAAGCAGTAACAGACCTCTGGATTAATGTGTAAAAGCCATCTGTTGCTCAGCCTGTTTGAATTGTGTTGAGGAAAAGTTCCATTTTTGACACTGGCTTTCAAAAAAAAAAAAAGCGAGAGGCAAGCCCATTTCAGTCTCTTCCTGTATGTACTCAGCCCTGCAGTGATTTGCTCAGAATGAAATGCAAAAGAAATGGGTGGTGATTTTTTTGTGTGTTTTGGTGGCAGGGTTCAAATGAATCACTGCCTTCTGCCGAGGCAGTAATGTTCCTGAAGTTTTCTCTTCGATCCGTTTTCTATGGTAGTAGAACTTGTTAACATCAGATTGCTTGTTTGCTTTTCTGCTCGGATTTGGTGCTTTTTTTAAGGCTGATAATTGCTTTCGTTACTTCTGCGAAGAAACTCTAAAATTGTGGTAAAATATTTTTTCTTTAGCCTTTAGTATGTAGGTTCAGTGTTTTTGTGAAAGAAGGAAATGTATAGCATGCTTGGTTTATATGGAACGAAAGATTGAAATTTTCCAAAAACGTACAGCTTTTTTTGGCAGTTAACTGTTTAAGGGTGTGGGGGGGTGTTTGTAGAGGGTTCTGACTTTTAAAGTAGGAAGAAGCTTGGTGTCAAACCCGATGTTCGTGCGCTCTTGTTTTAAATGCGCAGTTAAAGTTAGCGCTAGCAGTGTTGCTTAGTCCGGCGAGCTTTGGCGATGGAGGCTTTTATCAGTGTTACCGCTTGTGCTTGCGCTGTTTTTGAGAAACGTTGCATTGAACGC
Source organism: Scopus umbretta (assembly GCA_013400535.1). Taxonomy (NCBI): domain Eukaryota; kingdom Metazoa; phylum Chordata; class Aves; order Pelecaniformes; family Scopidae; genus Scopus; species Scopus umbretta. Next base: position 36,575 of record VZTL01040232.1, read on the forward strand.
TGGCAAACCACTGCTGACAAAAACAATATCTGTAAAGGAAAAAGGTGGGGAGGGGCAATTTGTGATTGTGCCGACAGCATTGCTGAGGAAGTAGGCGTGTACAGTGTTGTCTGAAATGTTCAGTCGGGAACTATTGTGTGCTTTTTGTCTTGCAGTGGGGGGTCTCATTTTTCTTGCTTGTGTTTTTTAGGAGCTGGAGGAGGAAACGACATTCAGTGGTGTTTTTCTCAGGTGAAAGGCGCTGTAGATGATGATGTAGCAGAAGGTAAGAGCCGTATTTCTTACTGAATGTCTTCTGACTTTTTAACTACTCCTTAGGTAGGGAGATGTGAATGCAGTCTTGCTAAAATATCTCAGTGTTGCTGTATGCAACTTGAGCGAAGCAAAGAGACCTTCAGATACCCGGATTCAGGATTAAATGTGGTTTGGGAGTACTGTTCTGCACACTTCTAAGAAGGGTTGGATTCAAGCTTCTTAAATATTTTGCTGGAATTATTTTCCAAGATTTTTAGATTTTCCTGTTACTCAGCTTTCAATTTGTGTTTTTTTTTCCTGATCTGCAACATGGGGAATGTGATTCTTGCGTTCCACAGGGAGGTGTTGTGAGGATTAATTAATGTTTGTACTCTTTGAAGATCTAAGTACTAGATAAAGATCAAGTAATTTTCTCAATCTTTCTAGCTTCTATTAACCAGAAGAGGAAGAAATCTGACTATTTGTGCATGCTTGCTTATTAAGTAAAGAGGGCGTTTGTGTTTGAAGTAATACTGGAAATTGCCTAAAACTTTTCTAAGCTGGCAGTGACAAATGTCATCTTATATTAAGATGGCTGCCTCTGACTGTGACTGCAGTAGATGTAACTTTCTTTTACTTGAACTGGGGATCTTTAGAGGAATCGCGCTTTCTCTGTGCTGCTCAGTCACTGTGCTGGAGAGCAAAATTTCATCTGTGATCTTTTTTGGGGGGAACGTCCTGCTGGCTTCTACTTTTCTGTGGCCATAAGGTCCTGTTTGCACAACACAGCCTGTAAGATCATGAGTTAAAATTTTTCTTTTGCAAGCAGTTGGCCTTGTCACTTATGTAATTCCTAGGGTTTTTTCTTTGTTTTACGTATCTTGAATGCTCTGACTTACAAGTAAGATGAATGTTGTATTTATAAAAGCGGTAGCTACAGTTTCCCTAATTTTCCTGTTTGACACGTAGTTCAAATTAACTTCCAAAGGCCAAAAAAATCAGTATAAACATAAGTGACTTGTTTTTATTTATTAGCTGCAGCGTGTGGCAAACAATGCATTTTCAAAGACTTCTGCCATTTACAAGCTGAAAGATGGCTTCTGGAAACAAGAAAGCTGTAACAGTTTCTTTAAAGTTTAATTTTAAATTCTTCAGGAAATAAATTTTTAAAGCTTGAACTCAAAGCTACTGTTAAATGTAGTATAATTTTTTCCCTGGTAAACTTTAAATTCTGTAACCTTTATTTTAATTACATATCAAATGGAATCCTTAATGAAGTACAAATATTGAAGAAAAAGTGGTTGTGTGGCAGGTGCTTGCAAAGAATTCTTTGTTAAAATAAACATGTTGACACATGTGTAATAGTAATGAGCTTTTATATATAAGTGTATATATAGAGATATAGAAAAGTGGCTTTTACAGGGATTTGGAAGTGCAGGAATTGGGAAATAGTCTGCCCTTAACTTCCTTAGCTGTTCTGAGGTATTGTACTTCGTGTTACGAAAGATGGCTTGCTCGCCTTATGCTTCCTGACAGGTTAGCAGCTGTAGGGTGTATTGCTGGAGTCAGAGTGGGTGGAGTTCAGGGAAGCCTTCACTGTAAGTGAATTAACTAGCTTCAGTTTCAGCAAGCCAGTCAGGATGGTTTCCCAACAATTGTAAGAATGTCCATTTTGGATTTTATGGAAGATGTAGCCGCCTGATTTTGTGACCCAAAGAGCAAAGAGAAATTTGGTTTCCTTGTCAGCTATAACTGACTGAGGACGAGCCTTAAGGTACGAACCCCAGAGCTGTGATATATTGCAAGACATTCTGAAATTTAAATGCCTGGGTCCTGGAGTGAGGTCCCAAGGTTGGTATTATACTTGGTTGTGGTGAATTTCTTGAGCTGAAGTTCTTTCCTCTTCCTGTATATTTGTCTCCCACAATTCATGCTGGAAATTTTTGAAAGACAGCTGACTAATCGAAGTGCAAGTTTAGCTTCCATGCGATCCTTCGAGTACTTGTTATGCTTCGTACTGTCTCCCTGTGATACTGTTAGAAGGGTTAACAATGTATCGAGGTGGTCACGTTTTCCCTTTTATTAGCTATACTTACGGCTTTAAGGTTCACATTAATGAAATGGAGCCTTGTGTGGTTCTTGCAAAAATTGGAACAGCAGCTTTGTATGCTTCTGGTCCTCCTTCAAAATACCCAAGGACAAGTTGACAGTGGCTTGAAGTCTAGTCTGAGGACCTTTTTTCCCTCCCTGCCTTTCTGTCTGCTTTTTTGTGGCAAGCACCATGGTGAAGGCTAAAGAAAATCTTGCTGTCTGAAACTTAAATGATTGTTTAACCACTGTGGTCTGCAAGCTAACAAGTATGGACTCTAATCCTGTCCGTGGCTGAGGACAGTGCCAATTTCTGTACGGTAGCACCTAGGGTATGGGTTTTTGTGGTTTTTTTGAATGGCTTTAGAGCTCAAATTTAAAAAAGGAACCTTTGTTGCAGAATGCTGAAACTTCATAAAAACAAAGTGAAGAAAAGAAACCTGAAAGAAGTGGGAGGTTTCGCTTTCTCTTTTCTTCGTGTTCGTAATACAATATTGCAATATTTACATTGGAAAGCTAGCTTAAACTAAACTAACAGAAGTGTTAATCAAGGAAACTGTATCCGTTTAATTGCATTTATCAATAGAATGCAAAAACAGTGGTCTCTACAATGTTGCTTATAAAACAGGCCAATGGAGAATAACAGTAATTTAATTTAATACAGTAATAGTGGCAGCAACTTTAAAAAGCTTGCTAAGAATGCTAGTATGTAGCTTCCAGTGTATTTGAGGTCCCATCTGACCTCATAACCTGCACATAATATGTATAACCTATAACTCTTCAGATACTTAGGCTAGGATGGCTGTCTATTACAAAGTCAATATTTGGTGGCTTTGATGGCTGAAACATGAACTCTGATACATACGGTTTTTAATTTTCTGGCTTTCTAAGCACTGTGTGATAGATGGATGTGACGGTGTTTCTTCTAGAGCTAATGAGGGTGGAAGGGAAAGAAGGGGGGGAGGCTGTTACTAAAGCTTGAGGAAAGAAGATGGCCATGAGGTGATATCTGGGGCCTGCCTGTGTCATTCTGCTGTGGCAAAGCTTTTCGAACTCGAGGAACGTGGATGTGCGAGGAGCAGAGAACCAGCCTCTCTTCTCTTGGTATGTATGGCGTTTATCCTTGGTTGTGAGCTGTGGCCTGGCCCCGTCAGATCACAAAGTTAAGCATTGAAATCAGGTTATAAATTGAAATCTGGATGTCAGCTTCATTAGAATTGGGGTCTTTAACTGATAGTGAAAGTTTCCCTTTCTGTGATTTTAGCAGTCCATTGCGTAAGGGGAAGGGCGTTGTAGCTTGTGCTGCCTCTGCTTCTCCAGTAGCTGATTCTTTGCTCAACAGAAGTTTTCCTCCCTTGATTTTTATTTGTCTTGCTTGTGCCCGATCCTACAACATATCTGTGCTCAACTTGTTCCGTGTACTCTGGAGAATCCAGAGCCAGGACATTAGATTAGATGGGACTTCCCCAGTGGAGAACAGAGAGTCATTGCCCTTGATAGGGTCGATGATCAGGTTATCAAAAGCATCCGTAATGCATGGATTTTTTTTTTTCTTCTGTGCCATCGCTGTTTCAGTGCAAGTCAGTCTTAGCTGTCCAGAAATACTCGAGCAGATGTTACCATGTTTTCTTGGTGGAAGCTTCCGTTATGGAAATGATTATAGGAAAGGATTACAAAGATTTTCTGCAGCAGTTTCAATGTTTTGGGAGTTGCTTTTACTCTTTTGGTGTTAGGTTCTCCAAGATGTGGCATAATGGCAGCTCCAGTTGGAAGCAGCTGAGAATTGTGAATTTAAACTGTCTCTGAAAACTAGACACTTGCTTAATGGAATGAGTTCCTACTTCAGAACAAATTAAGTCAAATTTGTTTAATTACTTGGCAGAAGGAAAACAGTCAAGCTGCTGTATCTAAATGTTCTTTCAAGTGTAATCCAGAGATACGTAAAAGTCTGATAGTCTGGGTCCAAGGCTATGAGCCAGGAACCTAAGTCCTAAGCTTTAACCCTGGGCGATTACTACTCATCTTTGACAAGTCGTTTAACTATCTCATGCCCGAATTGTCTCTGAAGGAAGTACTGCAATATCTGCTGTGGGTGCCGATTCCTGACTCAGTGTTAAAGTCTGATGCTTAACCATTCTGTGCTGCTTTGCTAATAATCTATGACTTGTTTCCTGTTTCCTCTTTTATAGCCAAAACATTGCTGTAGTCTGTTTCAGTTTGTGCAGGTGATGAACAGATGAAGTCTCTTACATTTCTGACCCTAGCCAGCTCATGTGTGTGGTCAGAGATATAAATGAGATTTGACTTTTCTCTTGTTCAGGAATGCTTTCTGTATTTTATTCTAGGTATATTACATCTTTCAAGTGTAGTTTCACGTTTATTTTTGGCAGACTTCAAAATTGCAGAGCCGCTATGGGAACTGTTGTTGCTTCAGCAATGGTAGTTTGTCTTCAGTGCACGAAAATAGTTATCTCGGAGTAAGCAAAATTGTAGCCAGGAATGAGGACTGCTGTAAAAAGCAGTTTACCACCATCTGGAGTTCACCATCTTCTCTTGCGTTACCAGAAAGCTTTCTCTTTGTCAGGTAACATGGATCTGTAGCAGTGGGCTAGAGCTGCTGAGCCTCCTTCAGAAAGTTGGTTATCTCTGTCCTACCAGACCGTTACTCCTGGTGGCACATCTGGTTCTGTCGGCTTACCAACAGTTGACTAACGGGGCCTAAACCTTGTAGATGGAGGGATGTTGCTGGAATCAGCTGGGAGGAAGGGCTTCTGCTGATCTCTCTGTGTGGGCAGGAGTCACAGGAGAGAAACAATGGCATTATTGTAGAAGACACTGATGGGCGTTTTTAATGGGAATTGATGGAATAGGAGGGGAGGAAAAATTCTCAGAGAAAAGTAGCAAAGGTGTGAGAGGTTGCGAAAACAATGCTGAAGATTGGGGTATAGCTGTGGGAGGGAGCTTAATTTGGGGTTTTGAGAGCTGTGGTTTTGTTCTGTGTGCTTACAAGGTAACATCAGTTAGAAGGAGCAAGGACTAGTAATAGGTTTGGTTTTAAGGGGTAGTTTGAAATACGCTGTAGATAAATAAAAAGACCCATGGTTGTAGTCCCATTCTGCATGCCGAAGTCTGCTGCTGTATTTTAGCTCTTTTATCTTCAGCCATTTGTAGAATGACTGTCTGTATCCAGAGAGAGAAATGGGCTACTGTGTTCTAGGAACTGCCGGTCTAGATGGACTAAAGTGTGCATTTAAAGTGTGAAGTCCCCCAAAACAAAGAGCATTTAGCAAACAGCTAAATATAAGTGGCTGTTTAGCTCCCTCGAAGTTATTCAGTACTCTCTCTTGACACGGGTTTGGTAGCTAGGGCGCTTCAGCTTGTCAGTCGTGCTGACCAGTATTGTTCTATAACGTCTGTGATGCTTTGCTCTTCTTGGAATCTTTTTTGTTTAAATTAAAAATGAATTGGGAAAAGGAAGTAGAGTGTTCTGTGTCGCGAATACAGTGGCTATAGTCATCAAGCCGTCAGACTCCAACAGTACAAACGAATGCAGCTTGGCTGTCAGCGGCGATCCTGGTGGATTACAACCCCGGATCAGCTATGAAGTTTCACAAAGCTGATCATTTTAAAGGTGCTCCCTAAAGGATTCTGGTTTGGGTATTTCTACCCTAGAATTAGGTTTCTGTGGTAGCTGTACCTTCATAGAACATGTTTTGAAGAATAAAACTCCTAGCAGATCCAGTGCTGGAGTTAAGAGTTAAGAGCTGGGTGTACTGTCTGCTTTTTTTTTTTCCATCCTTCCCCCCGTTCCTTCTGTTCTCTTCTGACTTGCCTATTTAGGCCATGGCTACATGTTTGGCAGCATTTCTGCTTAAAGAGGCACTCCTTCCCACTTTGCTGGCACAAGTGTTCATGTAACTGCACAATGAACTTGTCTGGGAAGCTGATCCAGCTGAAAACGACTTAAAATGATGGTTTTGACTGGATTAATTTTCAGCTGGACTGAACCCTGATCTGGTTCTCAGTGCTCTGTGTCTGCTTGTGCCAGCATAGTGTGGAGTGTGGTCAAGTTGCTCAAAGGAACACGAGGAACTCTGGAAGAGGGCTGGTCTCTTTATAGGACTTTACGTACAGTCAACACAAGATCCTGGTTTCTTAAGTACAATGCTACTACAAATGGTAAAATCAGCTGATAAAAAGGACTTCAAACCTTTGCTGTTGAACATAGATACTTTGAACGTGTGCTGCCTGAAGGTCAGCAATAGAGTTTATCTACTGCTGATACTGTGACAGTAATCTTCAGAGGCTGAACTAAAATACCGGCCATATAAAACAGGTGAAGCTTTGCTGTGGTGCCCTACTGCTTGGCAGAGATCCTGCGTCACTGGTGATCTTTTAGGTGTAAAGACTGAAGTTGGTCCAAGGCTGTGCTGCTACTGACAACAAATGGACCTGTGGATTTTTACTGGGTTACATCGCAGTCGAATCAGAGCCCTAAATTTAAGGCTGTGTGGATGTGCAAACGCTTGAGGTGTAAGGAAGGGGCGGTGAAGACATGCGCCCGAGGGCAGGCGGAGAACGCAGAACTACATTTGGCAGCAGCACGGATCTCGGAAGGTACAAGCCAGGTGCCAAACTGCTGTGCAGTGTGACAGTTCTAGGGTTTGTTTGAAATTAGGTGTCACGTACACGTGTGCAACCACACGTGCAGGGACACGCACGCACAATGTCATTTATGACTATGTTGTAAATAATCTTTTTGACATCTTTCTGCAGCAAAACCAGTACATGTAGAATAGGTCTTCTTCCTTCAGTGTCCACAGGAGCAGTGTGTGGAAATGACATTCGTTTAGCGTCATTACTAGCTCTGTTAATAGAGCGAGCCATGTTTGTATCTGTACGGTTTAGTTTCTTGGAAGTTGTTCTAGAAAAGAATACCACTTAATTGGGAGATGGATTACCTGCTGATGGCTTTACTGTAAAGCACTTTAACAAGATAATCTGACAAATGATAATCTTCTCTTACCATGTCTTATCACTTTTAATATGATTTGAAAAATTGATCCCTTGTTTGGGGTTTTGCCTTCACCTAAACTAACGTATTGTCTCGCGTTTAGATGGTGTAGCATTAGGCCTTCTTTGGTTTAGATGCTGTTTAAGTGAGCGTAGAATTAAATCTGCTATGTACTGTACCTCCTCTAGTAAAAAGATCAATTACTGATGGTACCAAATTAAGGCTACGGTTTGTTCTTTCCTCTTAGGAAACACTGTGCTCCCAAAGCAATTTCATTAGTGTAAGATGGGTTTATAACTGCCCTAAGGGTATTTTCCAGACCTTTTCTCATATTTTCAATGCTCTGTAATATGTACTACCATAACTATTTCTACTGTATCTTTAGTATGGGGCGAAAAGTTTTGCAGAGTAAGTCAGTGTTGAGTAATTAGGTGAAATGGAGGTTTACCCTTTAAAAAAAGATAGGAATGAAAATGATTGAAATGAATGAAAGGTCCTGGCATAGGAAGGCGCTTACATTGTGAATGTGAATAGAGACAGTTACCACGTTTCTGTGAAAATAAAAGGAGAGAAGTACAGGAAGCATGGCACTTGATCCAAACCAATGTAGAATGATCTCTTTCAAGAAGCAGCAGTGGGTCTTACAGTCAAAATAACTACATCTGGACAGTTTTCTAGATTTTAGACTTGAGTGGAATATATGTAATTAAGCTTTGTTACACTGCTTTATAGCTCACATGCTCTTAAAGCATGCGCTAGCTAAATGCTCGTTCTGTAGGTTAGTATGCGAGTGAGCTGGACGTAGGAAGGCTGTTGTCGTTCTCCTACGCTGTTGCACGAGCCTTCCCGAACACGGGGGAAGCCGACAAAGGTGTCTCGCCTTAAGAGGTGAAGTATTGATACTGTGTGCGCGCGCAGTGGTTAGTGACTTCGTGTAGCAGGGCTTCCGTTACGGAAGGTACCGTCGCTCGCTCTCTGGCTCCCCGGGCAGGACTGCGTTAGGCCGGTGTCCTGGGCAGCGAGGCAGTGTTACGTGGCGGTGGTCTTGCCTTGTTCTGGCCGCTACTGTAAGTTGATAATCTTACTGAAAACAGTTATTTGAGGCTTCTATGCACGACTCTAATTCAGTTACAGAAACAGAAGTGGCTGCAAGCTTCTCTCTTCTAACTTACCGTGCTTTTGTTAAGCATTGGAGGAGAAACTATTAATTTGGTCAGGCATTCTTTATAAAAATGTATTTTCCTTTTGGCGATCCACAAGTGATAGCACCATTAAGAAACCAGCGTATTTAGGTCACATGTTAAACCCCTTAGGCAGTTATGCTTGCATCTAATTTTGGAAGAAAACTTTAGAGTCAGGAAAAGAGGGTTTAAAAGAGTTGGATTGTAAGAAAGATTGATTTCCCAGGTATATAGAATGCATTTTGTGTGGAAATGTTTCTCTTTGCATTTTCAGTTGCAGTTCTTTAATGCTCTGTTATCTCCAAGCACACACAGTTGCTGCTCTGTATTGAGAAGTTGAGAAAAGATTATTGTGTGTATTGAGGAACGGTTATGGTAATTGAGATTTTAGACTATGGCTGCTTATTTAAAATTTGGAATAATTTCTATTATATTCTTGTCTGTTAAGTGCAAGTAGCTGTGTTTTCTTTTTTCCCTGATGAATATAGAAAGTATTCCAGGGACCATTCTTTGATTCTTAGAAGTAGTGATTTCAGCTGGCCTTTCTCCTGTTAGTAGAAGGCTAGAAGATGATTTCGCAGCAGTTATGACCTACGTGTGTTTGTGTATAGTGCTTATAAATGTAGGCTGAAGGACTTAAAATTGTAAAGTAAATTGGTCCAGCAGACAAGAGCTATGTACCGAAATAAACTGGTTTGTTGAACTGTAACAAACGTTTGTGTTGGAGTAAGTAGTGGTGCTGCAGGAGTGGAGAGGAGATGTGGGAGGTGGATGGATGGATTGCTTCTCTTGGAGATATGATCATGGTTTTAATGCAACACGTGAAACTATGGGGTTGTGAAGAACTTGTTCAGCCTTTTCCTCAGCCTTTTCATGCTTACAGTTGATATGTGCTTGTTCATAAATGCCTTTCATATGGAAAACTCTACTTTTGTTGAATTGAGATTCATGTTTGAGGACACCTCTACTAAAAGATCAATGTGAACAAACAGCAATTGAAATTGAAGCCCGTAAACTTTTTCATTATATAGTCTAGTAGTGAGAAAATGGCACTGCTTTGTAGAGGTAATAGCAAAGCGTTCATAAGCTATTTTAGTGGAATATGGAGCTGTCGGGAATGGCTTTTTCACCAAAATTTGAAAACTTTATATATAGTCCTTCTGCCTTTTCTCAGTCTGTTCTTATCACAGCTTCATGGTTTTGGGGAGGTTTTTTGTTTGTTTGTTTTAGCTGATCTTACTTTTTTTTTTCCTTTTCATTTTCAAGAAATACCCAGGATCTTTCATTTTACTCCAGACCCTTTTGGAAGCGATAACCCACTCTTGGAAGTGGTGGGGGCTTGGTAACATCCCAGTTTTCACTGGGGCAGAACGCATGCTGTGCTTAACCCAGCAGTTCTCTCTCTGGACAATATTTAGATGCCTCAAAGGAGAAGTGCAGAGGGAAGACAGCATTTAAAACAAACAAAGAAACCCACTCCGAGATTCTGCACGTCGGGCTGTTGACTATCTGGAGCTTGTGGATTCTCTTCCCTGATTTGACCTGAAGCAGCTCATACCAAACCTGGCAATAACAGACATCTACTTGTTTCTGTAGCGTTCTCATCTTCCTGCCGTTTCTGAAAGCCGGGGAAGTATGTTCTAAATTGCCATCTACAACTGTGCTACTAGGTCATCTCTCCGTTCTGTTGCTCGGTGTTCCTGCGCAATGGTTATTAAGCATGCGCGTTAGGAAAAATGGCACGACTGAGTGATTGCATCCGGCGTAGGAGCACTTCTGGCTTAATCTTGCCCTCTTGCTGGTTGCTATCATCTTGAAGAAGTCGTCAAGAGAAGATTGTGTATGCTGCCCTCTTCGGTCATGCAAGCTTGTTTATATATATGTTGAAATCATTTTCCAGAAGTTTTACAATTACGTAAGATCCAGCTGCAAGGCCTTTGGTACCTTCCAATTCATGTTCTTTCTAACCAGTGTCTTTTGACTGAGGCTCAAGTTTCCTACAGAGCTGTTACTAATCTTTAACTTTTTACCCAGTTTAAAGTTTAGATTTGATTATTGGGGGGGCGGGGTTGACAAAAAAGAAGACTAGACATGGAGATAACTGAAGTAACCATCCGGTGTTGTTCCATCTGGAAGGTCACCAAGTCATTTTAACCCCTCCATGCTTTGTCTTTCCTATCTGTAAGACTAGTGTGCCTGTCCCCCAAAATGCAGTTCCAAAATTTTTAAACTTTATTGCAAGGAACTTTGAGATCCTTGCAGGACAGTAATATTACTGAATACTCTCTGTCTTGTTTTCAGCTGTTACACAACTCTTCCAAAATCCAAAGAAAAGGCCCTAATCTATAGAAAGAGAAGGTGAGAGATGTAAAATAACAACTTAAAAATAACGCTCAGTATTTTGCTCAGATTAGTAGATTTATATATATATTTTAAGATACGTTATAAATATAAGCCTCTGCCTCACAGTTGTCAAGATTTGTAGATTCCATTTTGCATCGTTTAGAGAAGTGAGTGTTAAGAGTCTCTGAAAGTCCAGGCCAGAAACTCGTAATGGCCTCTGTTTAATAATTCTTTTTTTTTTTTTTTTAAGAAGCTGAGGCATGTATGCTTGGGCCAGAATAGAAACACAGGAAAATACTTGCCAAGTGGGGGGAAGAAAGAAGAGGCAACTAGTAAAGGGAAGACTCTTTTTTCAGGTTCCGAGTGCCTCTAAAAAATGCATTAAGTATTAAAATGAACTGAGAAAGGAGTGAGTGCCCATAGTGAGTGAAGTAATAAGAAATTTTTATTCCATGGTCAGTTAATAGTCAGAACTGTGTATTCATCTCTGCTGGAAACTTCAGTTGTACTTGTGACCTTCACAGGCACTGTGCTCTCCGGCAAGCTGCCTGAAATTCATCTAGTGAGCGTGCCTGCCTCCCTCTCTCCCTCCCTCCCTTCCGTATTGTAGGTAAGAGTGATTTTTGCTTTCATTTTCCTTCCTTCGAAGGAGGCATTTTGCACGTTGTCTGAGGTACAATGGTCTCTTCCATTCTACGTGTGAAGACGAAAAGCCTTGGAAATATTTGGCCTTAGCTTTTGCACCTGGAATGAAAGCTTTGGTCAAAGACTGCATGAGAAGAGTCTGAAACAGCACGATAGCTTCTAGTTGTTTTTTGTATCTACAACAGAAGTGCACACCAAGTCACAGGATTCTAGTAGCTGGTTTTGAAAGGCATTGCCAAGCTATGATATTTTTCTAAAATACTGCTACTAATTTTTAACTTGCAGTGTATGTTTTGGAATGGCTTCAGCAAAAAGAGAAAAATCAGGATATTCCAGTGCTCTTAGTCCGTAGCATTCTCAGTGACAAATCAAGAAAGGCATTGCCTAAAGGCTTCTCTTATGTACATGCAAAACAATAGCACAGTATGTTATTTCCAAATATATTGTTATTTGCAAACAGAAAACTAACCACTGGCTTTTCTGTGCTGTGCAGCCTATTGAAATTCTGGCTGTGACTCCAGCAGATTTTTCCATAAATAGCTCTGTGCTACTTAGGAACACAAACAAGCCCCTGAAAAGATCTAAAGGAAGGTCTTCGGAAGGGACTGTTCAGCCTACGTTATTAGCGTTATTAGCGCGTACTTCGGTGCAGATACTGCGGTGGATGTGAGGAATGTTTCTGTAGGTTGGGGAGGGGGCTGTCAGCAGGAATTGAGAAGTAAATAGTTCCTGATTCAGATTAGTTTTGAGGACTCGTGAGTCGCCTGGGGTGGGGGAAAGGATAATAAAAATGAACAAACGCAGGCAGGAGCAGGTATGTTTTCCTTCGAGTGTTGAAGCTGGTTGGTTTTTATTTTAATAAAAGCCATTAGGTAATGGCTTTAGGTATTAGGTGATGGCTCAAGTAAATACAACTTGAAATAGTAATGATTTATTCTTTCAATGAACAGACGTCCAAATTGGAGCATTCTTTCAAAATTTTTACTGTTGGATGTTTGGTGATGTGAATTAATACACAGGTAGTTTCACAGTGCAGGTTTTTCAGTCCTATGTAGGTGAACATCCTCTTGAATAAGTAATACAGGGGTAACTTTTGTGTAGATCTGTTCAGTTATAATTGGTGTAAGCCATCTTCAGTAAGGTAATGTGTAGTCCTGAGGAGAAGCTTTGTAAATATTCTGCGAATTAGAAGAGGAGGTGAGTACATACTTCTGCGGTTGGCCTAGTTCACAGGGCTGATTTTCTGCTAGTCCTGTTGCCACAACATACTTTTTTCACAGAGCGGAAATCCCCTCTTAAAGGGAATCGAAGAACATGGAAATACCTTTGGCATTTGTGAAATCTGTGCTCCGAGCGGTAGGTTCTTCAGTGTCCTTCCTAGCCCCTGGTTATCAAACGAATGTGTTTATCAGCTGTCACAACAGAATGAGGATGGTATCGCAGAGAGTGGGGCTGACAGGGCCTCGGGAGCTTCCTAGTATGTTCTCTAAATGCAAATCTTTCAACTGTACCTGTTACTCCTGTTGGACGTTTATTAAAAAACCTTCGTCTGTGGAGATTCTGCACTCTCCGCAGCATACATGTGAGAGCTTAGGTACCCAAAGTCTTGAATGACTTTTTTCATAATATCTAAAATCACTTTTGGTGAAGGAATACCTAAAACTTCTGTGTGGGGATTGCACACTGGTCTTGGATGGAAATTAGCCCCGATACCCATACAAGGCAGTGACTTTGTGCATTAACTGGATACAACTTAGTGGGAAGAACAGCTTAACTGTTGACACTTTTTTCTCTTTTAAGGCCTAGATGGTATTTCTGAGCTTACTGATCCTGCCCCCCCCTGCCCTGAACATTCTTTTTCGTTCCTCCTAGGCACGGTTCCCTAAGAAGACTGAAGTACAAATGAAACAGCTAGGCAAGACAGCAAAGCACTTCTGCTATAAGGGGTAATTAGCCTGCTTTTGGAAAATAGATAAACATGTTAGCAGTGTATCACAGTGAGGTGAAATAAAGCTTGAATAAAACTTAGTCCAATTCTTTTAATGCATTTTTGGGAATCCTCGTACTATGTATAACTTGACATTCATAGTGTGTCTCATGAGAATTATGGAGCGCTTCTGTAAGCATTATGTATAGATCCTGAAGGAGCCTAGTGAGTATGTAGTACTGCAACTTAGCTCTAAGGATACAGATTTTCCAGGGAGCAGTGGCGTGAGACGGAGTTCTGCTCTCCTGAGTCTTCACTCTGCGTGTGGTTAATAATCCTGTATCTGCAGGTCAGCAGGATTGTTTTCAGAGAAATGGCAGTGCTGTTCTTGTCTGAATAGGCTATTTAATTTCTCTGTTCCAGCATAAAGTTTATTCTGGAAAATCAGTAAACCTGAATTTTTGTCCTCAGCAGCACTAAAATTGAGATGTTACTTTCTTGGAAGTTAGGTATGTAGAAACAGTTTTGCTGTGGCTTTATTAACGATAGGTTGTAAAGTAAAGCTCTGCAGGCAGAAAATATGTTGGAACAAGTAATGTACCAGAGTACTAAGGCTAGACAAATGCTGTATTAGAGCAGAAATAATCAAATCTGTTATTTGCAAGCCTTTTTGTCTCAATTCTCCTTGTATTGCTCAGTAAGCCTCTCAGTGTTGTGAGTGGTGGGGACAGAACATTCAGCCACAGGAGGGGATCTTGTACGAAGCAATTGTGGGCATGAAGTTAGTTCCTGCTAGAGTTAATTTGGTTCCCCTGCGATTAGGTATGTACGATCTGTATGCGGTTGTACAAAGGACAAAAATTACGAGTAACTCCCCAACTAAATTCTACACAATACAAATACAACTTAACCCTTCTGTCATCTTTGTCCGGGAAGACCTCTCATAAATCAGTGTAGGTTTTGCTGGCTGAACAGTGTTGCTGTAATGGGAATATAACTAGTGTGGATTGTGTATCGTACTGCTTAGTACAATTACTTTGTTTAAAGGATACTGAGTGGTTGAAAGGCACAATCCCTGTAACAGTAGGTGTTTGAAACAGGAAAATTCGAAGGGGAGGAAGCCCTTTTTCTCTCTTGAGTCAGTTATCGCTATGTCCGCAGTCACACTTAACTCTTGCTCCATAGTATAGACTGTAGAAGCAGAGGACGCTGACACTGCCAGTTTCCCCCTTCAGGCAAACCGCAGACCTCATATGCTGCTGGGCTTACATTTTAGCCAAGATTTCACTTGGGGGTTTTAAAAAAAAAAAAAAAAAAGTTGTTGGTTTTAGGTAGAGTGTTATTGCTGCAGCACGAAAGAACATGTGTGTGTCTGCGTGTTCAATGTTTTTAGTGTATTTAAACCACTCGAGGAGGTCTTGGTTATATGTGACTGTTCTGGGCTGTTACAAACTTTGTTGGTTGCCAGAATTCTGTGGCACTTGATTGAAGCCTAAGGTTTGGGCTTCTTTATTTGCATCTAAGCAGGGACACTTGATTTTTCCAGGTTAAGCGTAACTGATGCACGCTGTGGCAAGAGTGGGGTGCAAACATACCTGGGACAGGTATCTAAAA
This sequence comes from Scopus umbretta, assembly GCA_013400535.1. Taxonomy (NCBI): domain Eukaryota; kingdom Metazoa; phylum Chordata; class Aves; order Pelecaniformes; family Scopidae; genus Scopus; species Scopus umbretta. The sequence goes on from VZTL01040232.1 coordinate 51,621, forward strand.
TGTCAGATGGCTTTCTATTTAATAGGTGATGCTTTCAAAAGGAGTAAGTAAAGAATTATAATGCACTTAGGTTTTTGAACACACATGTTGCTTAGGTAGTATCTTCTCTCTGCTTCATGTTTCTGTTCTTTTTGTTCATGTGTCACACCAAAAACATCCTTTCTGACGGAGTGATAGACAGCAACTTAATTTAAGGGTGCGTAGCCGCTGAAGGTGATGTTATCCAGAGGTTGGAAACTACTGTTCACAATCTCTTTTTGATAATAACCTTGAGTGAAGAGGAGTTTTCATTGCAGTCGAAAGGGGATTGATGCAAAACTAGGCGTGATGCATCCTCAGTAGGAGGAGGGCCACTCGTACTTTCCCCTGTCCCCACCTGAAAATAGATTTAAGCTTCACAGGTTGGAAGCTCTCAGCAGCTGAGTTTTTTGTTGTTCAGAAAACTGAACCCCACAATAGCTTTCACACTGAACAGCTGGCTGGTTTTTAAAAATCCTGAAATACTGGATTTGCTGTTGACTGCCTTTTTGTTTGAAAGCAGAACAATTCTGGTTGGAGAGAGGGAAGCTTGTGGACAGACTTTTTTTTACAAAATAATTACATAGTAATGCAGCGGCTGCAAAGAAGAGGCTCAAGGAGAAGCTGTGACCTTTAACGGCTCGTTCCTAGTTGTGAGTAAATGTTGTAGTTCCACAACCACTGAGATTATTCACCCGCCTTTCTGAGGTTATTTAAGACGGGTACCAGGAGTGGGTCTGGATTTCTGCCACTTATGCCTCTTATGTTTATGATATTAATAAACCGGTGTCAAATGTCCTGGGAACGGGGTGATGCAGGTTGAAAGACCTTTGTTTCAGCCAACAATAGACCTGAATTACTGTGAATAGGAAAAGCAAATAGGCGCTTCCTGTCATATTTTAAGGAATACTTGAGTTTGGGGAAGCATGTGTATTAAGAGATATAACTAAACGCTCATCATTTGCTCCCCCCCCCCCCCCCCCAGTAAAATGTTCCCTGTGTACATATGCATATCTATTAGTCTTTCTAAATATGCTTGCAGTACTAATGAAATCCGGTAGAATCCCATTTGTTGGAATAGATTCTTTAGGGTATTCTTCAGGGCATAAACTCTAAACCTGCATAACGAAGATCTAAAGAGGGGAATTGTCTTAGTCGTTGCTTTCCTAACCAGGTTTGTTCCTCAAGTTTAAACATAGAGGCCTCTTGCAAAGGCTAGAAAGTGTTTGAATTAAAAATACCTGCGTGGTGCTTCAGACCACCTTGAGGTTCAGTTGCCTTTCACAGGGTATTGTAAAAGTCCCGAACAATTTTGTGGTTTCCAGGCAGAGGATGCCTTTAGAGACTCAAGAGAATTCTTGTCAGATATTAAATAATCCCTTATTATTGAGTTTCAGCTACTTTCAGGCTGATCTAGCTTGTGTTGAGGTGAAAAATGGCTCTGTCTTGAACTGGTAGTGTCTCCGCTTTGCAGTAACTTGCAGGTAGATGTATTTGGATAGCGGTAGTCTTCCAGAGTTGCGGAGGACTACAGAAGCTTCACGCACACACCCTGCCCCAATTCCAGGATGGGAAGGATCATAGGATAGATCAGCGTAGGCGCATGTGTAAAATACACCTGCAGAGGTCCTAGCAATACGTAGGTGGAGGCAGCTCCCAGAGGACTCGGAAACGGTACCCACAGGGCTGCAACTAATGTTGTGGCTAGTTCCACGGTGCGTTAGATTTTTTTTACGTGAACTAATGCTGGAGCTAGGTTAACTTTATTAGTTCAGTATGCAGCGCTGAAGTGCCGGCAGCCAAGCCAGCGGTATTGCTCGCGGTGTTTGCATCCGGACTGATCTGTTGTAAATGCATTTAGTTTCCCGCTTCTCTGAATGCGGTTGGACTGACTGCTCCTTACTCTGTTCTCCCAGCTAGGTGATGGCTAGCTTAGGGGCCAGGCCAGGGTACTGGAACTCCGTTGGGTTGCAGCTTCTGGTGAACGAAAGATACTGCTGTGGCCAATTGATTCTCTTTCACCTAGTGGGAGAAGAGGATTTGCCTGTTGGTCTCCTCTGCATGTGTGCAGAAAGGAACTTCAGTAATGTCTTAAGGTTTAAAAATAGAAAGTCATTAATCAAGGTGATGAGGGTTAATGATTTCTATCGAGAAACCAAACAGCTTTGCATTTGTTGATAGAGAGAGAACACTATTCTATCTGCTGTTGTTACGAGTTTAATATGAGAGGATCTTTTATAGTAATTTTTGAAGCACTTTATTAGTAACTAATTTGGGGTTTAAAAAAACCCCCAAACAATGTAGTTCTTTCATCAGGTATAGCCCAGCAGTTACAGTAATTGTGGTACTGGTGTTGCTTCACCAGCTCCGTGGTGGATCACAGTTTTAAAACCATTTAAGGCGTAAAAGTTCTTTCCCAGAGGTCAAACTAATTTTTAATGCAAATGTTTTAACTCTTTTCGCAAAGATCAAACTTCAGAGCGAGTTATTTCATTTTAAGGGGTAGGAGGCATGGGCCAATCGGTTCACGTTAGTGTGCGACACATCTGTTTTCAGAGTGCTTTGACTTGCTGCTGTTTGTCATCTGTTTTCTCTCCTGCCACCACAGGTGCCTTGGAGTCATGCATACTGGAGACTTTGAATTTCCTACTATAGATGGAGAGAGGAAGCCAGTGGCCTGAGCTTTAGATCAGTTTCCTTTCTCTTCTAGCAATGCCAAACTGTGACCTTGTTTAGGAAGCTGTTGTAAGTGTAAGCTTGTGGAGGCTGTACGTGTAGACAGAAATTCATGCAGCTGGAATTTTGCTTGTGGGCTCGATAGCCTTTTGCAAATCCAGCTGTGTTGTCTGAGATGCATTTGCTCCTGAGCGTGTTCCTTGCCCCCCAGCAGATTTGCGCATATAATGCCTTCAGTTCAACCTTAATGAACTCTGTTAGCTTAGCAAAAACCAAACTGCTTAATGTAGCTGAAATGTGTTGGGGATCATTCACAGAAGTTTGGGGTGGTGGTAATGTCTGTCGGAGGTGGTGATTATAGTGTTCCCTGTAGCGATTTCTGCTGCTTCTGGAAGCTGCTGTTGTTCTAGCATGCTTGTTGGTTGGCCTCTTGCCTTGGCCCAAAAATGGACCACGGGGGGAAACTGGTGATAAATATGATGGTGGAAACTTGACCTGAATGGAGATGTTGAAGCTTACTAATGTTGCCCCACAAACAGCAGTTGCCCAGTGAGGTGCAGCAATTGTTTACCAAACACAAGAATTAAAATATTTGGTACGCTACTCCTTACACAACTTCGATCGTAATGTTGAACATAGCGTGTGCTTTCTATGAATTGGGTTTAAATGAGGAGGTTGCTTTGGAACCATGGTTAACTTAGGATCACTTGAAGATCTCTGAATGTGTAAGGAGCTGCTTTTCCAGATGAGAGGTGCTCTGTTTTGGTAGATGGTGATTCCGTTCCCTGCTTTACTATTACCTTGGTAAAGTACTTCATCTGCATATTCATTATTATTCCAACTGGTAAAGGGTCTTGCAAGTCGCTTCTATTTCAGTTCAGTTCTGTCCTCTGCAGTTCTAATGGCATCTTCTCACTGTTGCTGTGCAGACAGGAGCAGCTTCTGTTGCATAGGGCAGATGGATTTGGAGTTATATTCTTCGGAGCACTGAGCCTAGTAAAGCTATTTAGGAGAATTACTAGCCTTACATAAAACCAATGGCAACAAGATTAAGACTGGTGTTGCTGTATTATTGCAGTGGGAGGGAATGGAAGTTTGATGCTCAGTAACTGCTGTATTTTCTAAGAAGGCTTAACAGAAATAGTTGTTTGCATAAAGTTACAAAACCACAGAATAACGTTGCTTTGAGCTTAGTACTTCAGTTGCGTTATTTCTAGACTGTCTAAGAACTAGTTAGAAATGGATCTGTAAATTCAAAGCCATCCTGATATGCGTATATCCTATGAAATCAGTTGTCTTAGAGCACTGGCTCCTTCCCTTAGCTTGTAGTGTTCCTGCTTCCATTAAAAAAAGTGACTGAATTCAAGGTCCTGTGTCCGAAGGCTCATGATAAGAGTTCTTGCTAGTATGTAGATTTGATGACACACAGAGCAATCTCAGAAGGATGTGGTGTACTTAAGGATACTACATGAGCCGTTGAAGAGTCCAGCCCTGCTTACCTGTTGGCCACAGTTGGCGAACTGAATCGGAGTTGCAAGGTAGGCATCGGGCATGTTCATGTAGCTTAGGAAGCTACAGGAAAAAGCTTTATCAGGAGGGGTAAGCCTTTATTTTAGGAAACTGAATAGAAACTTCAAAATAAGGTGTGTAATAATAATAATAATGAGTAGTAAATTGCTCAGGCTTTCAGATCCAAAGTTGAGCTCCTAGTTGAACTAGGACTTGCCCGTTCCAGAAAGTGGTATTTTTCCTCAAAGATTGGCAAAGAAGGGAAGAAAAAAAAAAAGAGTAAATAAAAGAAATGGTAATACAGGAAAGTCCAAGAAATGGAGGTAGAGTGTGGGTTTTTAGGACTGCCTGACAAGGTTTATATTTGGTTATTTTACTTAGGGTGAGTAGTTAGTGCAGTGAACTTCAGATGTGAAGTACTACATGCGTTCCCTATTTGGAGACTGGTAGCTTCTGTGTGTATATTACACAGACACATATGTAAGTAGGAGTGGGAGGGTCTCAACATTTAAATACATCTTTACCAAACAGGACTAGAACGCTTTCAAAAATCAATAGGGAAAGTGATGAGTTCATGACGATTGCGTGTTTATGTCCGGCATCGCAGGGCCGGTGGCACTTGGAATGGATGTGGATGCTAGGAAGGCTCTGTAAATCCTTCTCCCCGTGTGTAGATTTCCCAGACTTGCACAAGCCAACAAAACCAGTTTAATTGCTGTCTGCTGCTTGAACTGCCTCTGCGGCCTGTTTGTGTTCTAAGGCTGCTGGGGCCTGGGGCCGGCAGCAGTGTGAAGCTAGCTGGCCGTCATGCAAATTCCTCTCCCCTCGCTGTTAAGGCGGCTTTGCGTGCTCGCAGGACTGGTAGGTAGGGGAGCACAAGTGACCAGCTGACTCCTGCAGTGCTTCACGGCACAGAAGTGAAAACTTTTGCCGCAAGGGTAACCGCTTTCTTTAGTTCTGTGTTGCACATGTTTCTTCCCGTCTTCATATTTCTGAGGAATTAATATATTTTTAATGTGCTTTCGTAGTAAAGAGGAGGTCTATTTAAAGGACTTCTGGAATGACTCTTGAGAAGTAAATGGAACAGTAGGAATGCCTTATCCCAGCTGCCTTTGGTTCTGTTGCCTAGTCACTTCTGAGAGACGGAATGAATGCAAAGAATCACTCTTGAAAGTGAATGAAGAAAAGGGAAGCAAAGTCAATAGTAAAACCGGTCATGGTAACTTTAAAGTCTACAATCCTTGTGTTCCCTTCCCCCTCTCTACGTACATAAATTAGGGATGAGGCTGGAATGCAGAGGGTATTTTCTTTTGTACCATCAGTACTAAATAGCGCTTGCCATTTTGCTCTCTTTCCCTGGTGGGTATAGTTGTATCCTGTGTTGGGAGCTCTTTGCAAACACACACATGGATAGGCACTCTTCCTTAATCTTACTTAAACAGCCTTCCTGTTCGCTCTGAGATTAACACTTTACTATCTGGCTTCAGAGACCGAACGCACAATACATTAGGACTCGGGGTCAGTGTGGTAAATCAAGATCCTGCAGACAGTGGGGTGATGCTGGGATGACTCAGCCACTGAGTGCATTGTGTAGCTTCGCAAAATATTTGAAGCCTTGGAGGAGCTTTTGTTTTCTAGTCTCTCTAGTATTTTTGTTTTTTGTTCCCCAACAATGAAGCACGTAACTCCAAAACAAAGTCATTACTGGAAACAAGAAAGTCCAATAAAAGGCAGCACCATTTTCTGTCAGTAGCTGTGACCTGAGTTTGAGTTTTTGGAAGTTGCAGCTGTTTAGTCATCTCCAGCAGGAAGGTTTTTGCTTCACCCTTGGATTAGAAAGAACCAAACAATTCCCAAGTGATTTCCAGACACTTAAGGTCTGCAGGTTCTCCTGGACAGACATTCTTGCTCAGTTTTGAGCGTGTTTGACTTTATCTTTAGAGGTAATTTAGGAAGAATGGCTCAGGTATGTTCAGTAATTGTGCATTGAATTCAAATATTTCCCTGTCTTTATCCCTCACGATGTTTATCCATTGCTGTGCTGCTTCTTCAGTTTGAGGCTTTTTGAGCTTCCTTGGATTTTAATAATAATCCTGAAAGTTGGTTTCTTAATGTTTCCCATTCCAGACAGTTTCTGAAGTGTCCTTGGAATGATCAGTTGATGTTTAGTTTGATCAGAATAGCTTCTTCTATACTTAAGGCTGGCAAACAGAAGAACTGGGCTCCACTTTTGGCCGGTGGATTGTCTTTTTACTCCTTAGGACAGAATTGCCAACCTAGAGTAATCTGCTCTACATTATGCATGAGATTTGTTTGAGTTGCTCCTTTGGAAAATTCCAGAAATAGTATCTTGAGCCACTGGGAAGGTGTATAAACAATGAAGAAGTACCAAAATGCTTTTTAAATACTACAATTCTTTGTTCAGTTCTTGGAAACATCAGGAGATTGCTCCACTTGTGTAAACATACTGATTTACTTGCTCTCTGCTTAGGCAGCAGATCAACGTGATTCCAAAAACTTGCACAGAAACCTTTTAGGTCTGCTGAAATAAAGACGCTCTTTGTTCACTGCCATGATTGACTTGCTGCTGTAGAGTAGGTGACATGTTTTGCCTACCAAGCATGTTTTATAAGCAGAGTTTATATAAAGTTCATGGTACATTAAAATAGATAGCCTCTTCTGTACTAATAAAATACTTTTTATTCTATTATTGCAAACAAATTTAATACAGAATTGCTTTTCAGGTTCACAGTGGGCCTTCTGGAACGAAGTCATTGGATTACAGTATTTTTTTTTTTCGCTTGTTTGGATTGATAAAGCTGTTTTATTCCCTTATTGGGCAGACTTGTTGACAGTGGTAAATCTTCAGCATGGCCCTTTCTCTAATTTTTCAGCAAACTTGCTCATGATAGTGCACGTTCTTGTTCAGCATTCACTGAAAAGTGTGGAAGGCCCCCCCAAAGCGTGAAAATGTTTTTTTAATATCTGTCAAGGAGTTTTTCTTACTGCCAACATTGCTTTCCTTTAAAGGGCAAGAAGGCATTTGAGACCTGTGGAATTCCTTTATTCGTCTGTCTTTGAACGGTGCAGTCTGCCTGTTCTCTTTTGCACTGGTCGTCCTTCGTAAGAGCACTGGCCCAGTGCCTCAGCTTTTCAAACCGTCTGTATCCTGCCTGACGTGACAGGTGAACTACTCAAAATAGCAGAAGGTGGTGTAGTAAATATAGACTAAAAATTCTGAAATTGTGATTGTTATCTTCAGAAGCCCACTACGAAACAAGGTAGGTTTGTCTTGAGTGGCTGTTCCCTTGCGAGATGATTAATCGGCAGAAGCGTGTGCCTGCCACCGGTTAAGAATCGCTTGCGAGCTTCTGGTACGTCTCCCTTTCACATGGTGAACTGTGAACATGTTTCTTAAAGCATTACCAAAACTTTGAGATAAATGCCTTTCCCAGGGGGAATGCCTTTCCTGTTCCCTGTCAAAGCTCAACACCTTGTTTTGATTCCTTTGGTTCTTCAAGTTCCTGTCTCCATGTCTACCATGGGAAAAGCTAGTCTTCCTTGAATTGAGCAAAGGTAAGCACTCAGACCTTGCCGTGGCTTTGATTTCCATTGGAGCACTTAAAGTGAAGATGTATCATTGGAGCAATACGTAAAAAGCTTTGAGTGGGTTGTGAAAATAAGGATCATGTGCAGAAGAAAAAGCAGCCTTGACACTAGGGGCAAGAAACTAGATTGTAGCTGCTGTGTCTGGGAGAACGGTCGGGAGGTTTTGAGGACTCCTGGGAAAGCAGACTCTGCCCATGTGCCGATAGGTCAGGGGCCAGAAGCTCTCTTTACAGCCTGGTGGGATTTTCCAAGATCACTGGCTTGGTTTGGCTGTAGCGTGTTCTGTTTCTTCGAGGTAGGGATACAACTGTGCAGTAGATCTGAGTGTGATTACAGCGTTTCACTCGACCTGCTGCAAAACATTTTCCCTCGGTGATGTACATGGGCAACGACAGTAATGGACTTCAGGTTGTGTAGGTGATCCCCCCCCTTTGCTTTTAGATCACTGGAAACCATTATTTGGAAGTATTTAGTAGTCTCAGAAGTGTTTCTGCACTGTTAACAAGTGTCTGTGAAGGGATATTTAAGTGGAACTAGAGGACAAGCATGTACATCTGTGCCAAGAAGTACTTTTAAAAACTATAGTAACCCCTGAGCTGTCTGTCCCAAGCAATGCAAGAGGGAGAAACTCGGTACGGGTATTGCAGGTGCGCTACAGGAACGTAGACACAAATTTCTCTCCTGTTTTTTGCTTTTGTCAGAATGTTGTCTTCATCTTGCATGTTTGTTGCCCTGCAGTGTTTTAAAAGCTCAGCGCTTGAAATGTCACGCTTCATCTTGGTGGCAAAGGTGTCTCGGGATGCCTGGGGAGAGGAGACAGACAGCTCTGGTCTCTCCAGGCACGGGTAGCTTTGTGGAAGTCTATTAACAGATAATGCTATCTAACCGTATCCTGTGTGGGCTGTGTTATCAGATGAGGTTTTGGTGGTTATTTCTCTCTGATACTGGGGCTTGAAGAGGAGGGCATTGAAATGAATTCAGCAGTAAACAGTCGAATGCGTCGTATTTTCCAAGTGCCGTTGGTGCCAACAGAGCACCTATACATCTGCTTCTCCCTCAGATACTCCTCCCTAGTGCCCTTTGCGTGCAGAAGGGATCACTTACGAGCTGCTGGACAGTGAGAGCAGCCCTCTGCGTTTGCAAGACTCCCACCTAGAGACTGTAGCAAAAATAGCATGCACAAAAGGGAGGAGGCAGCGAGAAGGCAGTGCGTTCTATAGGTGCTCTTTTGCCCGTTGCAGCGCTGAAGGACTAAAATAACCCTCGGTGTAGCTGTCACGGGAATTACAGTTACCATTTGGAAAGAAAAGGATAACACTGGGGGTTTTTTGGCAGCGAGGGTGTTAATACAGATGAAAATACACAAGCGAATCGGTGCGCTGTGGAAGATGAAATGCTTCCCCTGTCAATTCTCAAACACTATTAAATCCGCCCAGTTCAACACCAGTGCCTTGATGTCTGTCTCTTTCTTTGGCCAAGGTATGAGAATACAATATTCTTAACGGTGAGTTGTTGGATTTAAAATGTATTATTGGTTGCTTTGCTCTCCAGTATGGATTTTTTGTATAAAATATGCGTCTCAGCCCTGTTTTGGGACTAGTTAAGCAGAAATTGTTTTTCTGCCTACTTCTTTAGCATGTTTGTTTTGCCCTTGGAAAGGGAATGGTCCAGGATTACAGTGTAGATAGCACGTCCAATTCTATACATGCAGTTTGAGTTTAACAACTGATTAATAATTTCCTGTTGTGATTGCTGCTGAGTAATGCATTTTGTTTCTAATTTAAGATTGATCTAAGTACTTGAAAATACCTTTTTCATAGCATCGATGAGGCACTGGAGGGTTTCGAGTACCTCGTCACCACTGACTGGGGCTGCTGGACTTCATGGAGGCGTGGGGATGTTAGTACTGAAAGTTCGTTCGCGTAGTTGAGCCTGTAGACAAAGTGGGACTTGTGTCAGGTTGGAGATGACTGATACCAAGTTTGGATGATCTTGAAAGTTAAATGTAAAAAGAGACAATGTCTAATATGGTTATGGAAAAGCAGTTAGCTTTCTCTTATATATGGGACTTGTGTAATTAAATACAACGTATATTACATCAGCAGACCTAAGAAAATTGTGGTTTTATCCCTTAATTTAAGGCTTTTCTGGCTCTTGTTGCTGCCTATTCTAATGCTAAGGCTTCAAGCCTAAGGCTTTTGACCTTGTAAAACTTTTCAGTGTCTTGCACCAAATAAGTACTCTGATGACTTTATCCTTAGATGGATATATCAGATTTTTAAGGCAAATTTGTCTTTGCTGTTCTCCTCATCCATACATGCGCACCATTAGATCTGCTGATAACTTGCTATATCGTCTTCTCTGTTTTAAGGCTGCCTTAGCTTGCAGTATTAAATCTCTCAATGTTTTTCAAAATAGTAATTATTTGTGTACTTCTCACTACCGAGAGGTGAGTTATCGTGGTTTTCTCCAATTAATTGATAACTTAAGCTCTTCTGTCAGAGGATTACAACAACGTGGTTTGCATTGTATGGAATAGTTAAAATTGGATTGCTTGGTTTGCACTTCGCTCCTTCTGCATACTGGGTTTGATTAATTGTATGTTATCTTTACGCCCTGTTCACCTGTGAAAGGTACGTATCAAATGCTGTATCTTCATCGGAATGGTGTGCAGTCGTACGTCTCGCAGCTGTGAGATAAATCACTTCATCTTCTTCACAATACACGAATAAATGGCTAAAGTAACCGGTACCTTCTGGCGGTGGGGGGTAAGCGTGTGCACTCACACCACGGTTTTTCTGCGCGTGATCTGGATCCTGGTTTGTCTGCGTACACGCTTACATCGTATTTGTCCTTAACACGGTGTTCTTGAGAAATTTCAGCCTGTTTGTTTCAGGAGTGCCAGATAATCGCGGCAGGGGAGGTTGATGGAGGTAGGATAATCTTGTGCTTATCCTTTGTTATTCGGCAGTTTGTGCTGTGTATCAGCAAACACAACTGAGCTGTACACACCCGTTCGTGCCAAGAATCTGACTCTGCATCTTTTGCCTGTGAGGGTTTTGCGGCTGAGTTTGGCCTGCTTGTTGAGGCTCTCTGTGCATGGTGCAGTTTTCAGACAGAGACGCCACGTGCTCGCAGCTGCTGTGAGATGCAGTTATTACGGAACAGCTCGCTGAGGTCCTCAGAAGCCACCGCCCAGGTGTTTGGGACAACCCGGGCATGATGGAAGTTTCATTTTGGTATTAAAATGAGTAAGAGGAAAATCCCGTGTGCTTGACTTCTTTAAAATGAAATAACCTTATTGCTGTCTGTGATCAGATAGCTTCCGTGATCTGCTGCGCAATAGTGTCTGTCCAAATTCCAGCTGGGTATCATTTGTTCAGCAGTAGCTTTCTGGCTGCGGAGCAGGTACCAGGACTGTTTTCTCTCTCAAACAGAGAAGGAAGAAAGCATCGAGTAGAAAGCGTGGGTGCCTTGTTTGTCCGTGTTACTGACGTGAAAGCGAAATAGCCTGAAGACTTGCATGTGTATACCTCTTAGGTCCTTTCTTCTGCAGAAAATTAGGTTTTTATAGTTGTATTGCAATTTGACATTGGCGTTCAAAGAATGATTTGGCTTTCGAGTCTGCTGTTTGAAAGTATGAGGGGACGTGTGCATCTGAAAACATGAATTGGTGTGCTTGAGCTTAAGTCATAATTTGTTGTCTTTTTCCCGTAGAAGCAGATCAATTTGATACCAGGCGTGACTGGTTTCTTGCCTGTGTATAGTCACAGTTTAATTCTAGCACTCCATATAAAAAAGAATGGTGGTACTATAAACCTTCCTTATCCAGAAAAGAGACTCCGTTTTTTTAGAGACAATCTGTTGAGTTTATTCCTTAATTTTCTGTAGCTGTTCTTGTTCCACGTCCTTGTGTTCCTTAGACACCAATGTCTGAACATCGCCACCCTGATGTGTTTTGCCCTTAAGTTGCCAAATGTGTACAGAGTCCTAAAACAAAAAAAGGCTTTGAGATCATATGGGTAATGATTGTATCCGATTCTTCTGTCAGAAAGAATGGAGAAAATAAAGGTATGAATACGTATATGCACAATCTCTCTCTCTCTCCCCTGTTGCAGTACATGCTGAAGAGCCACTTCTGCACTGTACTAGAGTAGCAGCCATAACAGAAAAACAGTTCGAAGAAGTGACAATATAAACCCTTTAAAAACAATTTGGCGCGCAACACTGAACTTCTAACTCTGGCACGGTGAACTAGTTAACTGGTTTTCAGACGTGTAGCTTGAAAAAATTGTTTCTGTATTTTTGAAGAAATCCCTACTTATTTTATAGCATAAGTGTACTTAAACTGAAGTATGCATTTTCTTTTTTACTTATAATTGTAGCTTTCTTGGCCACTTAGTATTTAGAAGAGCTATTAACTTGTGGGTTTTATTTTTGTTCCTATGCAGCGGATATAATTTCTACAGTAGAATTTAACCATTCTGGAGAGTTGTTAGCAACAGGAGACAAAGGAGGTAGAGTTGTCATCTTTCAACAGGAGCAGGAGGTGAGTGCTAACTACCTGAAGTATATTTACTGTTCTCCTCTGTTCCTATTTGTTCTCTTTTTAAAGAGGAGGAGCATGCTTTGATGAAAAACTTCATGCAAAGTGTATGCCTGTGTAACAAGTGATTAAAATAATGGAATTTAAGGGTGGAGAAATTGAGAACTTTGTGACACTGTTGGGAATTAATTTGTCTTTAAACATGCTTTAGCTGTGGTCTGAAGCATGTTTAAAGCAAAAAGAAAAGGGGGACAGGACACACAAAGCCTTGGTGAAACTGAAGGTGGTTGTTTTACAGTGGCTCTAGGTGGCTGTGATTATTTCAGATTTCACTGTAGTTGGGGAAATTTGCCCTTAAGTGAGTATGTAAGTGTGACTTACGGTGCCCTTTTCCGTTCTGATATCCATTGGTAAAGTCACAGAAGCACAGTAGCAAAGGTATCTTTCCAGTTTAGACTTGTTCTTTCGGTCCTTGCAGAATTCTGCAGACAAATCTCCTAATGCCAGGACAGGGCTGCTACTCCCACACTGAAGGTGGGAAAGCTGAGATGGAGCACTGGATTTTTCACTAAGGCCATCTTTAGAAGTTGACTCGGTTAGAATTTATTTCAGGGAGAGGATAAAGAGGCACTTCTGTCATCTCTTGACCTAGAAAACTCATGCTGTTACTTCTTTCCTTAGTGTTTCATTCCATTTCAATTTTAAAAAATCCTAAACCTTAAGAAAGCCGCAGTTCCCCAGCACAAGTTGCTCTCTGCTGGTACGGAGGGAGTTGGAGTGCAGTGCCTTCTCTCTGCAAATAAATCACTTTGGTCAGCTGGTGCCACCTAGTGGGATATTCCCGACTGACTGGCCTCTTCTGAAGTTTCTTTGGCCGGACTCCGAGAGGCACATACTACGTAGAGTATCCTTACTGTAATTTTCCTGTAGTTTCAGGCACAAACTCTGGTCGTGTTTTTGTGTTTGTTTTTAAAGTCTGAGTTTTAGCTTGTACCTTTTAAGGATCCTTTAGTGTAGCTTAAAGCTCAAATAGCTAACTGCTTGTTCTCAAGTGAGTTGTCTTTAAATGACTACTTTTGGTTTTGGTGCATAACGCATGGCTCATACCCTTTACGATCTGTGTATCTAGGTGTAGTACGAACCAGCTGGGTTATCAGATTAAGTTGCACAGAGTTGGTTTTGGCATAACTTGACTCCTCGGTGTTTAAGGAAGAAACAATGGGGGCTGGATTCCCTAGTACGTTGGTAGTTGGCTAAGCTGTACGCGCTGCTGTCTAGAGCAAGTTTTATATGTAAGTATCTAAAAGGCAGTTGTTGAAGTATTTTGGTTGGATTTATGTACCGCCTTCTCTCACACTCCATTCTGGAGCGCTTTACAGACCATACATACAGGAAGAAAAACACTAAAACACAAGCGCTCTGTGTAGAGTCACACAAGCTTGTGTAACGTCCCCCACTGCCGACATGCAGCCACCTCCGGGCTGGAAGGCGGCAGCCCCTCCGCAACGCGGGCGAGTGACACTGCGTAGCTGGGGCAGGAAATGAATACTCTGTCTGATGGAAGCTGAAGGAGGAATTTGCGTAGGCAGCCTGTAATTACCTGAATTGGAATTTAATGTAAGGCACTTGGGCCGACACCTCTTCTTGTGTAGATTTTTGTTTTTTTCCTGATCGTCGTGAGTTGGTCTGATGGTTTAAGTTTTGCTTTTATCCTGAGGATGGATGTCACATGTTATCGGTCTTATATATTACTCTAGTCCAGTAGAGTTTTACTAGAATACACAAGAAGTGTATTTAAGACCCAGTTGTTATGGGAAGTTTGGAATTGACGGAAAGTTCCCTGAATCGTGCCCAGTGTTTCCTAAAGCACAATAGATTGACTTTAGAAGTTGCCTGTTCTGTGTGGTGACCCCGCTTCACTTGGTAGGTTTAACTGAAACTTGGAACAAAGGTCCTTCCGTTCTCTAGGGTGGGAACGCCAGTGCGATTGATAGGTGTGGTACAGTGCTCTAGTGCCAAATTTTATTTCTAAGCATTTTGTTCACTTTTCCCTCCCCCACAGCTTACTGTAAAATGTAAGAATTCCTGCCAGCTATTAATGGGAGGGTGTGAAGCAAGAGAACATGAGGCAAGGAATGTGACAAATGTGGGCTAGCGAGGATCATATCAAGAAGTACGTTTCAGTGAGGCGTTAAGGGGTGAGATGAATGGATGGACCTGAGACGCGAGAGAAGGAAGGAGCAAAGTCCCTAGTCAAGAACGTATCACAGGAAAGGCATCTGATGGTGCAACCACTTGAAATGGGTGGAACAGGAATCACAAAATTAAGCTTGAATTAATCTTGGGTACACCTAGCAGGCGCCACTCCAGGAATGGTTCCGGTTTTCCGTCACCCTGCGCGTTGGCGGGAATGTGAGGTTCAGCCCATGCAGTGCAGTATTAGTGCTAGGAAGCCACTGCCTAACACATAGCTTTTAGAAAGAGGAGTTGGGCAGGTTTGGAGGGCTTTTCAGTTTTCCAAACAGTTCTGTCCTGAACAGGCTAACCGCAGGTGTGACTTCTAATGTCAAAGATGTATTCAGAAAAAGCGTTCAGCTTTTTTCCCTTCATCTCCAGAATGAGGAAGAAAAAGCTTCTTCAGCAGTTTAGAAGGTCTTGGGGAATGTGGAGATTATAAACCAGAACAGAGGAGTTGCTTGTATAAATTTAGAGGTGACGTGTGGGATTTCTATAGTGTGTCTAGCAAGCTGAACTTACCCACAGGGTAGACTTGCCATACGTGTGGCTGTGTAGTTCTGTTGGGGAATATTCTCCTTAAAAAACAAAGGTGGAAAAAGTAAAAATGAGAGAATGATGAAGACTGTTGATTTTTTTTATTTTTTTT
>VZTL01040233.1:7721-18492 GCA_013400535.1 Scopus umbretta
TGGATGGGAAAAAAAAAACAAACAGGGTAGAATTGATAATGTGCTTTATTAACTCTTAAACGTTTAATCCCGTAAACCTTTCTGAATCCTTGTGAATGGGTAGAGCAGCCTTTGAAATATACTGTCATAAAAAGCAGAGAAAGGTTCTCATGAATTTCCCCCAGCTTGTTGTTCTGCTTGGAGGCAGGATCGTTGTTAGAAATGTTTGTCTGACCTGTCTAAACTTTCTAGGTAGCCTCAAGTCCAAAGCTATCCCTATGTTTATGCATTTTTCCCCTACCATCTAACCTAAATCTTTCTGTCTGCAAATTAAGCCAATTTCATCCTTTGCATCCTCTTTGTAACAAATGTTAGCACACTGGAAGACTGTTTAGTTTTCTGTTTTTCAACATTCTTTTTCCAACTTTTCCTCTCAGCAATCTTTTCTACACTTCTAACTCTTATTGCTCTCTTTAGGATTACCTTAAATTTGTGCATATTTTTCTTAAAACATGGTGTGCCAACACAAAATTCCAGCACTGGCTGGAATAGAATAATTATTTCATGGGTTGGTTATCTGTCAAAAAACAAACTGAACCCCCCCCGCTTGTGATTCAGCAGCACTGAAGGTTATGTATGTTTCCAGGCAATGTGGGGAAAAGTTTATTCTAGACGTCTCTTTCTTAGTAACTGCTTGCTTCTGATCCCCCCCGTAGCCCATTCTATCTATCCCAGAAACTTCCTTAGATCTGATTCCCCTCTGCCTCTGTTACCTTGGTAATGTGCCAGCATGGGCTGTTGAAGGACGTACCCTGAATTTTCACTGATGTTAAAAAGGTGCAGATTGTCTGAAGTATGAGTTTTCTGTGTGAAAATGCAATGCCAATACTGTTTAGCATTTTCATTAATGACCTGGATGATAGGACCAAGTACAACAAATCCATACTCTTCCCAGTGGTGTCCTTTGACAGGATGAGAGGGAATGGGAACAAATTGAAATGTGGGAAATTTCATTTAAACTTTTTCACTGTGATGGTGGTCAAGTATTGGAACAGGTTGCCCAGATAGGTTGTGGAGTCTCAGTTGCTGGAGATATTGCAAACCCAACTGGATATGGCCCTGGGAAACTTGTTCTAGCCAATGCTGCTCTGAGCAGGAGGTTTGATCTAGACTATTTCCAGAGGTACCTTCCAACTTCAATAAATCTGTGATGCTGTGATGTTACATATGTCAGCGTTGTTAATACAGCCCCAAATGACACTTGCCTTTTATAGGGTTGATGTATGATCAATCTGTGCTGCACGTTGAACCTCAGATCCTTTCCTGAGGAACGGCAGCCTAACCAATTACTCTGAATTTTTCTGGTGTCTTTCTTCTAACATGTAAGGATCTGCACTGATCTTTAATTCCTTCTTGTTGATTTTCTATCTCCCCTTCAATTTAAGGCTGTTCTGAATTCCGTCTCTGACCTCTAAACTCCACATACATTGCCTTAGCTTACTGTCCATCATCGACAAATTTTGTGTGTGTTCTGTTTTGCTCTCCAAATTGTTAATATTGAATAGTATCTGACCCTAGGACAGTCTCCTCCTCCTCCACTTCCTTCTCCCTTGTCATCCTTGAATTATCACTGCTAAAATCAGAAGACATTTCATGTTAGACATGTTTTTTTCACTGTACTCTAGGTCACTGGTCTTTAACCTGCCTGTAGACAACTATACAGAAAATGTTTCTCACCTGTGGGCCTTGCTTCATTTCCCCATCAGTCTGTTCAAATTCAGGTGGTCATCAGCAGGACATTATCCATGAACCATAGACAGCCATATGTCTCTAAGTCATCCTATGGTAATGCTTATACCCAATGAGAATGGATTTCCCTCTGTGAACGGGGGAAAGACAACTTCATCAAAAATGGTTTATATGCAGGAAGAAATCCACTTGGATTCCTAAAGGCAAGCCCATGGCTTGCACCAGAAAAGATTCCAAGTCCCACAGCTCTGACTACATGGTTGGGGTTCACAACTTGCTAAGGAACACTTCTGGGCATGGTGATGCTGTGTAGAACTATTTGTATAGCTGCAGCATCTGAGGTCCCTTGTCTTTCAACATTCTATTGTGCCCTTTTCTAAACTCAAGACATTGGAAAGCATAAGAGGAGTTTCACATTGAAGGAGCCAGACTTTGGATCCTTGAAGCACATGTGGGCTCAGTATTTGAAATAATAGTTTTTTAACATGCAAACCTGGAAATTTTTGTTAGAGTTACATAATTTGGGGGATTCTCATGTATATTGACTTAACTCTGACTGCTTAAATGCAGCGCATATTCAAGGAGGCTTACCTCTGCAGGACTTCTCTTCAGTGATTGAAGGGAGAGAGGTCCCTGAATAGGCATTTCAGAGCACTTAAGTTCATCTTTCCTCTGATTCAGCCTCTACAAGCATTTGTCTGACTCTGCTGATTATAAAGCAGGGGTCTAGGAATGCTAACTCGGGTATTTAAGGTCAAGCATGGCAATACCTCCTTTAGTCCTTATCTGGGGAAACGTTCCCATTTCCTACTGTCCCTTTCAGTTTAAACGATCACTTAATGTGTCTTTTGACCTGAGGAACATCATTTTTCTTGCAAAATATACTAGCAAGCTCAGTGTTTGGTCAGCTGCTTCATCAGGAATACAGAGCTCGGATGCTAGGCCAGGCAGAAAATTTTTGTTACAATGATTAGAAGACAGTAGCTACCCTTTCATGGGGTAAGAGACCTTATGTAGCAAGTGAAGGGAGATCCAAACAGCCAGAGGACTGAAAGAAAAAAATAAGGTAGGAACCGTCCTGGCTGAGGTCACAGAACAAGTAGGTAGTCAGGATCAGCCATGTCTTCTGTTGACCAGTAGCCATTGGCTACATTGCCCTTCCAGATGCTCATCCTGCAAGCTGACCCAACAAATCTCCTGATAGGCTTGGTCAGGTATTTGCTACAGGTGTTACAGCTTCTCTTTTTTATTACTGGAGAGCATAAAAAAAGCCATCTCTGGAGAAGAAGCATGGTTATTTGGATAGCTGTGAAAGCTACTCACCAAGCTCAAGTGGCAGCTGGTTTGTATATACCTGTACGGCAGAGATAAACCACATCCCACTCCATGCTTGGGGAAGCTGCTTCTCCTTTAGCTGACTTGCACAGTGTTGCTGAAAGCCTTTTCATTCCTGCTTTTATGGGTTTTGGCCTCCTGCATGAAACTACCCACATGGTACTGAAAACTGGTGTTGTTCAGTGTCACAGAAGTTGTTTTACAGAAAACCAGAGAGGATGGCAGGTAACTTCACTTCTACCTTGTCCCTTTAAGTTTTGGAAGCTGCAAGTACCACCACAGCTGTGATGAGTAGAAAGTTCATTACCAGAGAGAGTGGAGTTGGGGTCTTCCTCTACCAGGCCAGAAAGAGATAAATCTCCATTATTTTACTGGTAAGCTACTGCCTTTAAGGTATCATATGTAAAAAGGATGCATATGTAAAAATAGTTCAAATAGCAGCCAGAAAGTTATTTGTAGAACAGGAATTAGCTAGTTTCAACAAGGATCTCTGCTCTCCCAACTGGGCCAAGGGTGTAAAGGCTGTGACAGAATTTAATGCTTGGAAAAATAATACTGGTGTGAATCAAGTGCTGAAGCAGTACAAGCATCCACATTTTGTCTGGAATTGTGAAAAGCCTCAAGGAAATATCAGTGATTTCTTTGTAAATTGGTGATAGAGTTCACCCAAGTTTGTACAAACAGCAGCACACAGGTAATGCCAAAATACTATGTGCTGCCCCTGGAAAAGATGGTGTTTAGATTTGTTCCCAGGTTAAGCACATACATGCAAGTGTGCTAGCTAGAGCAGGGCAAACGCCTGAGCCTCTCGCAGCCTGGCTGCTGGTGGTGCACATGCCGGGGCTGGGTATGGGGAGCCGAGCTTTTCCTCAGCTCTGGCCACGCTGGTGAAATGTAATAGCTGTAGCAGCCTGCTCTGCAAATGCCAGCAAGGTTTTGCCTTCCCATGTGGTGCTGCGGCCAAGAGCTGAGGTCTGTTCTTCAGGGCCCTGCCCCAAGCAGGGCTGACACCTGGAACCTTCCCACACCTGTGTGGGGCTGGAGAAGCACTCAAACCACCCTCCAGCCCCACATAGGTGTGGGGAATTAATGTTAATGGGCTCCACTCTGCCCCTCCGGAACCACCACCCCGTGAAGGACATGAGGAGAAGCTGCTGGGCTCAGTCATGGGGACTGCTTTGTATCCATGCACAGCCCTGGCCCTCCTGTCCCTGCACAACCAATGTGGAGGTGAGGTCTTGGCATGCTAAGGTAAGCCAGTGTTTTTTTCCAAGCAGCATATTAATTAGGGTGTTTGAGGCCTTGGATCAACCCTAGGCTTGTGCCTGGGGAACCGGTTCTTTGGGGGCAGCAGGATGGGAAGGTTGTGGGGCTTTTGTTGTTTTGTCTTACCTTGGCTTTGAATGACTTTGCCCTGTTTAGTCAGCTGTGTCTGATTATATAAAGTAACCCCCTGGCTTTTCATATAACATATAAAGCTTATCACCTTTTTCCAGCCACTACAACACAGTATGCTCATTAAACCACCCCTCAGTCACTGAAAAAACAACTGCCTGCTTTTAGTATTAAATCTCCTGTGTTTTGTGCCTGTATGCATCAGGCCGGTATTGGTTAAGCCCCGGGGACCGCGGTGCTGGGCAGCATGCTCTCACTGGCAGGGTCTGGTTGGGTTGCCTGTGCACATACCTGGCTGACAGAGCAAACTTTTAATCCTGTTTTTTCCAGATGGCTCCCTCTAGTTATGTTTTAATGGCAAGGAAAAAACAGCGGAGAAAAATGGAGCAGAGTGCCTCAAAGCCCCTCTATCACTGATTCTCCGTGTTAGAACTGGGATAAAAATAACAGGCCTTGGCCAGTTTAACTGCTATGTATATCTTTGACATCTAATTAAAGTACTGAAGTGTGGAATAGCAGTTTTTTGTGCTTTCTTTATAGTCCCTCTTGTGAGGGATGGTCCAAAAGATGCTTCAGACCTCTGAAGCGAGGAACTAGGACAGAACTGGCTCCTGAAGGAGACACCCCTCCTTTCATAACCACTATGTTAATTGGTGGCTAAATTCACCAGTGGATTTGGGTAACTTGACTGCATCCAGTCATTCAAAACTCTTCTGGTCCAATTCATTGCTCCTTGCAAGCAGCAAGGCATATTTCTTATGCTTTGAGTTAAAAATAAAACCCCAGTGCTGTGGGGCAGCACGGGTCTCCGTGAACAAGTGCCTGCCAGCCCTCCCTGTGCCCCTGCTGGCGCAGGGTGGCCCCACCGCAGCCCTGTTGGCTCCTCTTGGGCTGGAAAGATGCAGACAGGTATTTAGGAACAGCTGATGGAGAAGTGGTTGATGTTGAGGTGAAGCTTCAGCTGCCTTTTGCAAAGACAAGAGCAGATGTTCCCAATAAAACTTTGACTCCTTAGATGTGGGTTCTTGGCTGATAACAAACAGCATGAGCGGGCCCTGTGCTATTAGACAAGTAATGAAGACTGGTGTGGATAGTCTTGTGTCTAATAAGCACTTCAGTGGGGCTCTTAAGTGCATCTTCATCCTTTACCAAGCCGCCTATCCTGTGAAACCCACAGGAACTTCATATCTTTGAAACCTCTCCCACTCTGTCAGGCTTGGCTGAAGTTTGCATGTGGTTATTAGAGCAGAGGACAGGCAAGCGCATGTTTTATTATTCTGTATCCCCCCCAGTGTGCTTTTTAATGTGTGTGCATATATACTGCCTCTCCTGAATCAATTTCATGTTGAATCCTCAGTCTTGTTTAATTTAACTGGCAGAGATGGGAACTTGGAGGCTTTCTTCTCTT
Source organism: Scopus umbretta (assembly GCA_013400535.1). NCBI lineage: Eukaryota > Metazoa > Chordata > Aves > Pelecaniformes > Scopidae > Scopus > Scopus umbretta. The sequence continues at coordinate 13,588 of VZTL01040233.1, forward strand.
TTTCTTCTGAGATGTTTCCGTCTACTGTTTTATGAATATTCCATTGCTCAATAATGGGAGGTGGAAAATGAAACCCTAAGATCATCTATTAAAGGATGTTAATGACCATGAATGTAACCAATATAGTTAATAACAGTCCAGGCAGAGAAGGGAGACCGTTCTCTTCTTTTGAATAAGGGCCAACATAGCTTTCTGATTATCCGTTCTAGAGAGGGATCTGGATATTAAAGGATAAGTCATGCTAAGAATTTCCTTCTTAAACTCCTTATTCATTTATGCCTACTGTTTTTTGTCATCTTTAAAGGTGTTGTTTATCTTGAATTACTTTAAAACAAATTAGTCTTTTAAAAAGCAGCTCTTGAATCCATGGAGATGTTTATTAAAACCTGTTGATTAAAGGGACAAGGTTTTTCTTCTTTAAGAAAATTTCTGTAACAAAACTAAGAGTTATTCTTAATATGAAATGTGAAAGGGAGGAATGAGGACTCCAGACTTCAGAAAGCTCTGCTTGGTTGAAGGAGTAGTGTGTATTCAGTTTTCTTGTATTTTTCTGAGTTAAACTTAGAAATGCGGGGGCTCAAAAATGAAGTACCATGTCACGGATCCCAGCATGGAATTACTAGGGAAAAAGTATTGTTTCCTCTCCATAAAGCAAAAAGCAGCAGAAAAAATCATTTTAACCCTGGAGCAAGAGAAGATAAGAAAGTATTGGGCAGAGAGAGAAACAAAGCCCTTTAGGCTAATGAGCCTGTTGCCTCTAGGTTTATCTCGGCTCCACCTCTCTCTTTTGTCACTGTATGCTTCAGTCTCCTCCTCTTCTAGTCTAGCTGCCTCTTAACCTCATTAATACTTTACTTTGATGGTCTTAAGTTCTTGACAATTTATTCCAGATGTTTGCTACTTTGAGTGAAATAGATTTCCCAAATTTCCTGTTTACTCTTAATGTCTTTTGTCTTTTTCTTTTTCTTTGAAAGTTTGACAACTTTTTTTAACCTTTTAGCAATCTAAATATGTTAGTTCGCTGTTCCACCCCTCCTCTTCCTAGCATTTTCTAAAGTTTGGGGTGTTTTCCTTAGAATGGACACTCCTTTTTGTTGTCTTCTTGCTAGGCAGTCTTGACCTTTTTCACCTTCCTTAATTCTGCACACATGAAATTCTAAGGTCTAAAGTTTCTTAGGTGTGTGTTGTGGTTTAGTTGGTGGCTTTTTGTTTTGGGTCCTGTCCGTTGTCNCCTTTAAGTGAACCAGTTCTTCAAGTACAAAAGCTGTGCCTAGACCAGGCCTTAGGCCTCAATCTTGCAAACACTTTCACAGGTGCTTAAACTTACCACTATGAGTAATCCTATTGATTTTAAATGGCACTATTCGGGCAATAAAGAGTGGATTTGTATGATCTGGGGCTTACCGTGGGGTATATCAGAAGTCACTCTTCTGAAATTAACGATTACCTGGGTGTAAGAGGAGTGACTAGCCTAGGATTTAGTTAAAATTAATAGTACTTTTGCTTGTAGGCTTCCTTTGAAGATTTAGCTGTCTTGTCTGCTCTTTTGAGAGCTGTATCTTGCGGGCCATTCATTTTTTGACTGGTGACTTTTGTTACAATGTCCTTCAAAACAAATATTCAGGTAGTACTTGGTATACTGCGGCTTTCTATCTCTTGGCTGCTTGTTAACTTCCATTGAGGCTATTCCATGTATCAGTGCCTTTACAATGTCATTTGCTGGTGCCCGACACTGGGTGAACTCATGCTGCAGCTTTCCAGCCTCTAGGTCTCTCTTTTCTATCCAGTTGCCTATTTTCATGAAACTTGTAGCAATGTGACAGCTCTGAAACTCCTGTCTCTATCAAATTGAGCTGAAAGCAACCAACTCATTCAAAAGTTATTAGAGATGCATGCTCATGCATACCATGATCATATATGCATTATTTTTGAAAGAAGTCAGGCAGAAAAAATAACAAGTGATTTCATTAGATGTAGATGCATTCTAATGTTTCGTGAACTTGAAAAAATGACTTTGCTGTATGGCTGGTCTTACAAATATGCTTTACCCCAACTCGTGTCTCACCCCCCCTTGACAAAAACAGGCCTAAGGCTACTTTTTATGCAAAATATAGATGGACAAACCTTTTTGGAAGTCACAGAAGGAAAATTTCCCTCTCAGTATTTCAACAATATAAGTAGGCTTGGGACTAGGGCTGAGAGATTTGTGCCAGTTGCCGACATAGCAGGTGAGTCATTTCTGCTCAGGTGTTTGCTGGAGAAGGAAACCTTTGAGTTCTGCTTAGTTAGAGAAACACTTAGGGGAAACAGCCCTGTTGTGTTAAGGCACCAGGAATCTGACTTCATATCCAACTTTGTCCCAGCTGGCTGTGCAGCAGATCATTAAAGGGAAAGGGTATTTTACTCATTCCAGCCTCTTTTCCCCTTTAAAAAGGTAAACCCTTTATTTTAATTTTAAGAATTTAAAAGTAGAAAAAGAAACAACAAAAAAAAACCCCAAAAAACAAAACAAACAAACAAAACAAAACACAAACCCCAAAAAACCCAAACAAACCCAGGTATTGAGATCAAGAAGAGAACATCCAGCCCCAGCTGGAGGAAATAGAGAAGGAATGTTCAACATGAAAGAGTTTATTCCAGACGGCTGTATTATCTGCATGTTGCACAGCATTATGTGTTACAACGCCAACTCTCAAACAGGGAGTGCTATTAATGCAGCAGTTGTGCTGTGACATTTGTGTAGGAAATGTGACAGCTTTGGCTGGCAAGAACCTAAATTGCAAGTTTTGCAGAAATCGTGGCAGAATTTCCATTGAGATCTGTGGGAGCTGGTCAGCACTGACTCTCTTGGTTGAATTGTGCTGTCTGGCAGTGCTGCAGGACGCAGTGAGGAATCAAGGGTGGGGATGTAGGACACCAGGTGAAGATTAAGAAAGCCAAAGTCTGTCGCTGGCTTAATGAACTCTTGAACAAGTTGCTTTGCACTTGCTCGTCTCATTCTCTTTGGATTAGTCCTGGCACTTTGTTAGGCTTTTTGGTGGGTGCTTTGCAGAAAGAGTCTTCAAGGCCCACAGGCATTACAAGGTAGATGATAACTTGCATATCCATCACTCTTTCTTGGGTGTGTGGAATAACCTCTTTCACAACCAGTTTGCGTGTTAAGTTCACAAGGCAAATGTCAAAAATCCAAGCTTTGGGAACGGGAGCAGGAAAGCAGCACCTATGTTGATGCTGTTTGTTTCCTGCTGTTAAACAGCATGTACTGCCAGTCTCATTCTCCTGCCTCTGTTCTTGGGAGATCTGTGGTGCTTTGGAAGGGGATCAAGGTTACAGCTGGTTTTTTCTTGCCTCCAGGTTGCAAGGCCAGACTTGTACTTTCCCCAAAGAAAGAGATGGGGATCCTAGCTGTTGGGCAGCCCAAGTGGCTGCTGCCACCGGCTTTACTCCTTCTAAGTATTGTTCTTGGGGCACTGCCACTGCTACTGCCAGAACTTGAGGCTCCAGCTCAGCTCCTGCTGATGCTATTGCTGGCTCAGATGCCTCTTTTGCAGCTTTCTGGTTAGGCAGTTAGCTGCAAACCTGGAGTGTAGAAGATTGGTCGTTACTTGTCTTCGTTTCTTTTCTCCCTTTCATTTGCTATTCGCCATTTTGGAGTTGAGTATAAAGGGAGACACACTGAGTAGAAATAATGTTAACTCTGGGAATGATCCAAAAGGCATATTTCTTCTACAACAATCTTTGATTAGATTAGGACTGAGTTGTGTGTCCACGTAAGGCCAAACCAATGAATTTGGTTTGAAGGCACCAACATCCTGTGAAGAGAGCTAGTGAAGCTGGAGCTCAGGATAGAAAAATGTCTTTGTTGGGTTGTCAGAGCTATGCGGCTGTTCCAGACTTTTGCTAGTAGCCTACAAAATAGTCTGTCCCTTTTCCATCTCCAAGATGCCCCTCGTATTCTGCCTGCAAGGAATAACATCAGCCAACATCTTCCACACAGGACCTTCCTCCATCCTGTGTTGTCTAGCAAAACAACACAGTAGAATCTTTAATGAAGAAATACTGATTACAAAATACCCATAATGGGCATTTAAACACATTGAATTTGCTAATATTTTTCTTTATAGCTCTTGTGTCTAGAAGCCCCAGCTGTGATCAGGGTCTCGTTGTGTGAGATATTATGCAAATGCATTTTTTGTACAAACAGGATGATGCAATCACTTGGAAAACTTTATAATCAAAGCAGAAAATGGGCAAGAGGGGAAAGAAAAACATATGAAGTAGAGTGGCTTCTTCAGGGTTATGTCACAGGTCACTGGCAAAGGCAGCAGTGGGTCTCCTGGGTCCCAGACTGGTCCTTACCCACCATGGCATCCTGTCTCTTCTAAAACGCCTGTGAGCTTTCCCAGTGCTCCCTAGCCTCTCTTAAACTCTGTCACAGAGCTGGAATGCTAAGTGGGTTCAGCTAATTCAATTTAACCTTCGTTTGTCAAACTGCTTTCATATCCAGAGCCATGTGGCTGCTCCGTGGTGCTGGGAACTGAGCTGGATTTGTTAGGTTTCCAGAGAGGAAATGGAGCACAGCTAGAACTGTCCTTAGAGCAGAGCTGGGATGCTGTACTAAACCATGGATATGCCATCCCAAGAACAACTTGTGGCTACAAACCAGGCTACCTGTCTTTAAATTGTATCCAACTCTTTGAGCCAGGCAACTAAATATTTCTGAAGCTTATTAAATTAACCAGTTAGACCAAGGAAATATACAGGCCAAAGAAAGCATCGTGGGTGTAATGTTCTGAGGGAGAATTATAGTTGCTGCTGATCATGCTGTTACAGTAAATGTTGTGTCAGTATTTCCATTGACGCTCTTTCCCCCCCCACCCCCCCCCCCGCGCGCGCACCCACGCT
>VZTL01040233.1:34630-68052 GCA_013400535.1 Scopus umbretta
CCATGCTCTACGCACCCTCTTAGGATGGGTACAAAAGGAAAGCTTCTCAAAATGAAGGGCTGCCTGCTAGGATCTGCAGTCTGTGTGGGCCTTGTTCTTGCCAGTCTTCTAGTCTTGGTCAGTTTAGGTATAGTTGTTCTGCTCCGGACAAATGGCCAATTCAGCTGTCTCAAAAGCAGTAAGTAGCAATTGGGTGTTCCTGCTCTGAGGGAAATCTTGTCCCCAGGTTGTCTGCAAAGAGTTTAAGGAGTCTGGGAGGGAAGCATAAAAGTGAGGTCTTGTCCTTTGCAAGAAGTAGCAGGGATATATTTCTAGGGGAAGGCATGTCCTTTTGCCTAGGTCAGGGGAGGTGGTGCATATGGAGATCAGGTTTGCAGAGGTGCAATAACTGAGATTTTTACCAAAAAGTCATCCCATGAGTAGTAACAAGGAGGTGGAAAGGGAGCCCAAAAGCTTCAGTTCCACTTTCTGCACAACATGAGTTCAGCTTAGAGGACGTGGCAAAACTGGAAGGGTCAGCAGTTTTAGCTGTGCCTGGCAGTCTCTGGAAATGTAGATTGCTGTGTTGTGTCACTGAGAAGAGCTAACTGTTTTTCTTTCTTGTTTTGCAAGTTTTCTATGATAACACTATGGGCACAGTAACTCTTCTATACGCAGGAAGCAAAAAGCATAACCTCCCTTGGATGAACATGAGCCACTCTCTGCATGTTGTAAAAGATGCTGCTGAAGCCATCAGTTGTGTACTGCAGGGGGAAGGAGCCAGCTGGGGCCTTGTATCCTCTCTAGAAAAGAAAAGAAGCAACTGAAGGAATTTGGCTCATGTTAGACGATACACCTACACTACCAGATAATGATTTGATCAATCGGCAAGCTTGTCAGATCGGACCCCAGATAGGATGGCGGCTTGCCAGGTGCGGGATCAGAGAGACTTTGTGTGATGTTATCAGAGTACAATTAGGTTACATGCATTGCTTCATGGTGCAGGCCAAATGTTGGCAACCAGGAGGTGCATTTGCCTGCCATCGGAGGCCCTGGACATGCCTGGCACCTCTGGTCACCCGCTGCAGCAGCTGGGGGGGTCTGACAGGTGGCAGGAGGGCACCCCACAGTCCCTGCCCGGGTTTGGGTTCCCCTCAAACTCCTGTGAGCCAGTAGATGAGAGAACAAGTAGATTCAGTTTCAGGAGACCTCAGGGCTTAGTAAAAAAGAAAGCTCAAAGGAATTACTCTGTAGAAGAGTAAAATACCAGGTGTAACATGCAGCTAATTATGCTACTGGTTTACAGGAGGGATTTTAAATGTTTCTTTCTGAAAAGCCTGAAAGGAAAAAAAAAATCAAAGGGGAAAGATTGAAAAACAAGTATGAGAAGATATAAAACAAGATTTATATCTAAATAATTTCCTCTAATTGCTGTTAGAAGACATTAATTTTCCTTTTGATGCTCCACTTTACCTTAGGCTTTGCTGTACCTGCCAGGATGGCAGGGAGTCAAAGAGGATTAGCTCAGCAGCTCTCTGCCTTAGTAGCCTCTGTAAAAGATTTAGCAATGGGAAGAATACACGGGTTAAAAAAAAAAAAAAAAAAAAAAAAGCCCAAATTTAAAAAGCCCAACTACNATTTAAACAGGCCAACTTCAACCTTCGTTTATCCTGTGCAATCATGATGACTTCATCAGCATCCCATGGGTACAAATGAGGTAGAATGTGGGTTCATAGTGCCAGGTGTGTGTGTGTTGCTTTTTAAAGATGCAGAAGTACCTGATGTATCTGTGGCTGCATAGGTGTCAGGGGTGGTTTCAAAACCATTTCAGGTGGAAAACATTTTGTCCATACAGCCAACCAGCCTAAAGCCCATGCACCAATTAAGGTTTGCCTAAATCTGTGTCTGGAAAGGACTTAAATAGTGCTCAGGGGTGAGCTATCCCTTTGCCAAGGGAGGACTTTGCTTCTGTCTAGATTCTCCCCAAGCAATATGATAATATTTAATTTGCCTGGATTTTTATAAGCTTCCGTTCTGGCTTGCACATGTGTGGGACATCTTTCTGTGCCTGTGACGGCATTTGGGCTGTGATCCCACCATTTTTCTGTCTCCTCTTCTTCATCTGAAGATTGTGCAATTTTCTTGACTGAGACTGGAAGCGCAGAGATTGCAACTCACCTGAGAGCTTGCTGGCTGAGACTAAGTCTGGTAGTGATACCAGCTGGATAGGTCAAACGTTTTTTTGTTTCACCTTTTTGTTTGTCAGAATTTTTCAGTTCAAGGGTACTTCTTGATCCCTGACTGCACCTGAAATCCAGAATTGCTTTTGGTAGTTGTGGCAGCCACTTCCCAGCTTGACTCAGAGGTACAGATACCCATTCAGTTCAACAGGAGTGGGAAAGTCCACATTCCTCGGGCTGCACTGAATAACTCAGCCTGGAAGTGTTGTTTATCAAAACTTCTCTTAGATGAACCTTGCGGTAATTCTCCATTAATTTATTTCCTCCAGTTATTACAATGAACTCTGCTCAGGGGTATCCTAGAAAACCACTTGGAAGCATCAGTGGAGAAAAATGAAGTGCGGTTGGCTGGAAGGAGCACCCTATGCCACATCACAAGACTCAATCTCTTATTTTCCCACTGCTTTAATCTATTCTGTTCTCTGTGTAGGGCTTAAACAAAAGTAACTTAAGAAGATACTGTCTCTTTGTTTTTGTCCTGCATATCATTTTATACTAGGCAGTGAGTCTTAAACACAGCTCATAGCTCAACAATTGTGTAGACAGGCCTTTTGGGTGAACAATAAAACAGATGCAGAAATAATGAGAATCAAAAGCTGCTTTTAAATTGCAGGTTGATGTTATGAATAAATCCCCTCCTTCAGATGGAAATATAGGAACATAGAGTGTGTGTTAACTGTCCAGTTCACTAAGGTCATGGTTTTCATGAAAGTCATTCTTATTTAAGCACTGTAATAAATACCCAGGCTGTCCAAAGAAGTTAGTGTGTTGAAGACATACACTGGTTGCTGGGCTCTTCTAAAAATCTGGTCCCACTAAATCAAGAGCAGACAGCCTCTCTTATTCAACTCCTTGTCTGGCGGTGGTTAAACAAATGCTTTTGAGTCTGAGGAACATTAAAATTCTGCAGCTTCCATAAATGACTTTGATTTCAAGATGAACAACGAGATGTTACAATCAAAACCAAAACCACTGCAGAATGTAGCATTGAAGGAAGCTGTGCTAATTTCTTCAGAAACAAATGTAGAAGTTAGTAACATGAAACAGCTGACCACGAGCCAGATGCTTCAAAGCGATAACAAGTAGTTCAGGAAGCCCCCAATAATTTTGGCTTTCCAGAGAACTTTAAGATCCATATGTATACGGTTAGGGGTAAAACTAATTTTTTATAATATAACTAATATTGCTAAATGCAATAGTGCTCTAGATACAAAAATATGAATAGGCAATGCTTGCAAACACCAGTGAGTACCTCTTCAGTGGTAGGACTAGTAGATTTGTCCTTTTGAATATCAAGTTGGGAATTTAGTTATTTTGCACAGGAAGCAGCTACAGAGTAGAATTGATAATAACCAAAAAACTTTAATCTGCTTTAATATGTTTGATGAAATCCTATTGCCGTCATGTTTATAAGAAGCTCACAAACCCAAAGCAACATTATGAGTAGATTCTAAAACAACTGCTCAAGAAAACATGCATTATTTTTGATTCTTTATTCCTGCTCAAGAAAACCATTCAGTGCCCCCAAATGTGCCTGTGCCCTCTATTAAATCCATTGCATCATGCCTGTATTCTGACCTGCTACACCCTCTTTAATCACAATTTGACAAATTTAGCATACTTATTCTGTTTTGGACAACATACCGAGTAACGGTGCAGACTCTGAACTAAGTAACAGTGGTTTGAATCTTAAGCAATACCAGAGTTACTGTGACTTTCCATCAGACATGTTCTTAAAAGGACGTCCTGTTCTGCTGTCAGGCTTTTCATTTTCAGAACAATAGATGAGTGTTTGGGAGTTGAGGGAAAGAAAACTAGTCTCCTACAGGAGATAAGATCTGATATAGAGGCCTCAGAAAGAAAAATACAGCTAAATTTATGGTTGCTGGAGTGGCTGCTCTGTATCTTATTTATCATTTTTTACATTAATCTGAATGTATATTTATTGCTTCTCAAACAATTTTGTGTCACTAGAAAAGTTCTTTCCAGTGAATTCAAGGAATAATTTAAAGAGTATAAGAAATGGACAAAATCTCATAGAGCCTCCTACCTGAAGTTTCTTCTGTTGGGGGCAAATTTTTTAAGGGCAGCCAAATGAGTTAGTGATCTGTCATATTGAGGCTTCTTTGTACTGAAGGGTGATGGGTACAAATCCTTCTGGAGAGGCCTCGTTCAGGATCAGGGCCTTGTAGTGCTGATTGCCATATGAAAGAAAGAAAATCATATCTATATACCCTTCAGCATTCATTTTTGACCCTTCAGCATTCATTTTTGTCTTATGGTCATGTGTCGTGACTAGGATCACTGCAAAGTGCTTGGGAGGGCAAAGGGCAGAGATCTGCCATTTTCTAGTGCTGCTTCTGTGGTATATCCAGTAGGATGATGCAAGAACAATGTTGAAGGGGCCTCCAGTCATTTCCTTTACTGACATCATGTTTGTGATCTCTTAGCTGAGAGAGGAAGGGATGCTGGACTTGGAGCACCAGAAGGAAGACCTCACGTTCCAGCAGAAAGGAATTTGCTAATATCATATGTTCCTTTTTATCTTTTTCTGGAGGGTGCTACCAGTCTTTCTGAAAGCAAAATTCTCTAGCTGTCAGACAGGGGACTGCAGGTCTTGGTCTTGCTTTCCAGTTTTGAGCATTATAGCTATCATTTACGCTTGCAGAATAACACTGAGGCTGAAATTTCCATTCTCTGTATCAGGATGTGGTGCTTTTCAGTCTTAATTCATCCTGCAGTATGGGTCTTTTTTTTCATGTTTTTATACCACACAAAGTGCTATGGTATCTAAACGCCTTTTAGTCATTCTCTTTCATAAATTTACCCGAGCTCCCTTCAACTAGTGACTTTGACCAGAGCCATAAACACTCATGACCTCTAAAAGTCAGTCCCAGGCTGAGGGACAAAAACAAATTACGGATTTTATTTTATTTTGTTTTTATTTTGAGAGGTTTATTTACTTGCCTGGGAGCCTGGGGCATAGCCAAAGAGAGACCTGAAGGTGTTCATAGCCCCAGTTCATGCCAGCTGTGCTAGACAGTGTTGTTGCCTTATATTAGAAAAACTTGATGATTAAAAAGAAACAGCTAGATATATCTAATTTAATAAGATATAACCCATGTGGATCATAAAAGGGAGATCATAGCTGATTAAAACTGCATGAATTGTTTTAAGTGCATTCCTCAATTTTTAGACTAGAACAAAGGAGATGACCTGATTTATCCTGGAATATGGAGATAGATAAGAGCAACTACCTCGACTAGACTTTTTCTCTGCCAACTCAGGATTGTATATTTAAAAACTAGTCTGGACAAACACTAGCTGTGTGCCAAGCAGCAATGTTTCCATCACTTCCCTTGGAAGATTATTCCATACACTAATACATCTTGTTGTCAGGAGGCTTTTTCTTACAGCCTAAATCATTCACCTCAAAACATTAAGGGACTGAGGCAAGAGTCTAATGGGTTGGGTTTTTTTCCCTCGTGCCTCCCTCCTCTCCAGTGTCTCTAGGCTGTAGCCATAGTATGGGGAGCTGCTGCTGAACCAGATTATCAAGCATTTGGGAAGACTTTGTATGAAATGGACTGCTCTGAAAAGCCAGGGCAGAGACTGGGTAAAAATTGGCTTTTGGATGGAAAGTAGAGGATGTTAGAGCCAGGAAATGTTTCAGGATGGGGAAGTGTGGCAAGGGTCAATTTTAGCTACTTTTTTGTTTCCCTTATACATAAAAATGGTCTTCACCCATTCTAGGCTTGAAACAAATTGCTGTTCAGGAAAAAGGAGACTGCAGAGAGAAGTTTTTTCACTAATACCATAGTGGTGCTTGACTGTGGTGGTGTGATGGTGAATTGAGCTGACCTGTCTGTGTGTCTGTCCTTATCCCTGGTCAGTCAACCCACACTTTGTGGGCTTTGTGGTGCAGGACCATCATCTTTACATGCTGTGGGTTATCTGCCAATACATAAAAACAAAGCAGAAGCAGTTTAAATAAGCTGCCTTAATGTATTGTTCTGATAACTGATTTATGGGAGTCTTTCCACTCGTGAATTGGCACAGCTCCACTGACCGAATTAGGGCTGTGCAGATTTACACCAGCTGAGGATGTGGCTCATTGCATTTAATGTACCAGGAACGCCTGGGCCAAAAATAGCCATAGATACCTTGAAAGGAAATGCCATGTGAAACACTGACCGAGAACAAGACTGTTGGGGGGAGGAGGAGGAGGAGGGGAGTGTTGGTGGTGACTAATACACTACAGCCATCTGCACAAATTGGCAGCTGTAAAGTAAAAGCAACGAGGTTATTGCCCTATATATATATTGAAGCATTAAGTGTGAAGTGCGTGGATATACTGTATGGAAGCATTCAGCATTAATCAGTGGGGAACGTGAAATAAAACACTTGGGCTGTTGTGTGCAGTTTTAGTTACCTTATTATGGTAAGCGTGCTGCACATTTGAGCATGCAGAAGGGACAGTGTAGGGCAACTAGTTATTCAGGGATTTGGGGAATGAATTATAAAGAAAGATTAGCCTAGGCTTGGCCTCTGTAACTTTGAAACAAGAATTGTTGAGCTGAGCATCTTGCTTAGCCAGGGTGATACCGAATTGGAAGCTCAGGAAAATAATACCTTAGCTGAGCTCTTTAACTGACTTGCGGGAAAATACACCATGAAAGACTTGGAGGGTGCAACACCATCTCAGTATGCTAAGACTGACCCTGAACCCATGTGTGGGGTCTGAGTGAAGGGATAGATGAGAGCACAGGGATTTTAGACACCTGAACTTCATTCCACTTTTGAAGTTGGATGATACTTTTGTGGTGAGGGAACAGAGAGAAGGTGAGACCATGGCCCTGCTGAGTTATCAGTGGTGTGGGCTTTCACCAAGGCATTCCACATTTATGTTTTGTGTGCTGAAGTCTGTCATTGACTTTACAGGATTTAAAAAGGATGACCCAAAAGCCTGGCATCAGGTGTGTTTTTATTTTCAGCAGGTCTTGGTTTCATTGTGATATTTCTAGCTGTGTTTTCTGGAAAGCTTTTTGGAGAATCTAGCCTGTTTTAGCCTTTCTGTATTATGAACCTGTTTTCAGGGTACCCTTAGTATCACTGGGAATTAAACCAGGACACTTAACCTGTCCATGGCATCTCAGATCACCCATCGATACAACAAGAGCAAAGATGTGTTTGCAATACATTGGTGATCTGGATATTTGTGACCATATCCACGTGTGTGGAATTTGTGGCTTAACGCCTGAAAAGGGTTTCGAGGTCCTTGGGTTAAAGGCCCATATCCTGTAAAACAACACATTATGATTATTATATTCCTTCTCATTGATCAGCTGTCAGGGAGACAGACTCTAGTGCCACTTCGCTGATGAAATGGCAGCAATACAAATACCAGTACCGCTTCATAGAGCAGCTTGCAGTAATACTGCCGAGTGCAGCTCCAGTAATTGCCTGGCAGCGATACAGGCGGTTGTGCTACTCCATTGATCAGCTGCTTGCCACCGAGGCTCCAGCGATGTTCTGCCGATTGCTCAGCACCACTGTGGGCTCTAAAGCTGCTTTGCGGACCCTGCAGCATGGGACACTCCAGGAGTTCGTCATCTACCTGGTGGAAGTCCTGCCCTGATTGCCACGTTCAGGCTGTACAGGCAGGGCCTTGATGATTTATTTGGTTTCCCAACTGATTTTCTTCTCAGCCATGATGGCAAATGCTGCGCTAATGGAAAGTTGCTCCACTTGAAAGTCGAAGGCTCACAGCCTGTTATTCTGAGCAATTGTCACAGTCCCCAGCCCTCCGCTCTCCCATCCAGTCCCGGTGCCTCCTAGTAAAGGTGTCTCTTGCAGAAGTGTGTGGGTGTCTTGGGGTGTGTGTGTGTACTTGCAGTAATTCCCATACAGCTCCACGGACAGACAGGAATAAGTGTTTAATAATAATGGAAATACAAGTGTGTGCAAGTGAATCATTCCTTAGTGTTTCAAAGGCTGGGGGTGAGAGGTGGAAAGGAAGTTGATCTGAAATGCAGCCAGAACATGCTGTTGGTATTTTAGCAGGGGACTCCCTAAAAAATGTGCGCCTTTCACCTGGCTGATTGCTCCTGAGGAATAGGAAGCATGCTGCCAAGGGAGGCAGGCAGGCAAGATAACTGAGCACGTGAGATGAGTTGGCACACACTAGTTTTCATGGTGTGCCACTGGAAATGGAATAGATGAAGGCGTTGCTCTGTCGTACCCTGTGGCGGCTGGTCCTGCTTATTCCGGCTGGCCCCCTTGGGTTGTGCATCTTGGCCCCCCTTGTGCATCTGTTGCTGTTTTGTACGTGGGGGGGAGACGGGGACTGCACCACTTAAGGTTCTCACTGTTACAGTTTTTTTCTTCTTTTTACCCAGGGGTGACTATTTCTGAGTTCAGCAAAGCTTATACACAATAAAGGGAAGCCCAGACTTTTACTGTGAGGGACGTCCACCAAAACTAGCCCTTGTATTTCCTCCTGGGGTTAACACTGATGAATGGACTTCATAGTAACTTAAGGTGTCTGGTGTTTACTCAGTGTTGAGGTTTTTTTCTGTTTTGTTTTGGTTTTATGCCTTTTTTTTAAAAAAAAAAAAAAAAACCAAACAACCAAAAAACTCCAGGACAGTTCAAGTGTGTTAATTACCCTGAGGCAAAGTAGACATCTTTTAATGTGAAGGCTACCCCTGCATACGTGAAATATTTAACACTTGGTATGCTGAGACTTGTTCTTCAAAGTATTTTTGTTAGCTTCGGGGGTAAATAATGTTTGGCAAGGATGATTTAGCAGGCACCAGAGAGAAGGTGCCTTTGCATGAGGAAATCACTAAAACACCCCTCCTGTTTGCAAACTAATTTCAATATACCCTGTGCATCTTGTTCTACCATGCTGTTGAAGCATGGAAAGTGCAAAGTGGGGGCAGATACTGTGCTCCATGGGAAGATTCTTGTTTAATCTTGTAAATTTTATTAACATCCTTTAATATGTAGTAAACATTCTATTGGCATTTACAGAAAGAAAACCTGTTGATTAGATTGTAGGATGCGTGATTTGGGACATGCATATGGTTAAATCCCTGATGTTTTCTTTACAAACTAATTCCTGGCCAATTTGGCTACGTGAGGCAAAGCCTTAGATGATGGTTCCCCAGCAGTGAAGCTTTGTGGAAAACTTTAGTCTACTTGATGAAAGGCTGTATCCACAACACAAAGGTCTTCTGAATCTTGGTATAACTGCAATGCTGAACAGTTTGTTTCTTTAAAAAAAGAAAAAAGCTAGAATTATTGCCATAATAAAGCAGACAATTTAAATGAAAACTAAAAGGACATTAATTTGGGGGGATTTTTTTGATCTAGGGTTCCCAAGAAAAGTTAATTTTTTTTTAGCATTCAGAAATTCAAATACCAAAAAACTCAGGGGTCTGGCAAAAATACTTCTGGTTTTAGGCATTTAGTTTTTCAGGAAAAATAGGGCAAAAAATTTCCAGACAAACAAACACTTTTCACAGCCTCTCATGTTTCCTCGGAAATTTTGCTTCTAATTTGTTTCTGTTGGAGAAGTCAGGCTCCACCGCCACCAGGGGAAGGATCCACAGCCTACCTGACTGAGGTCCTAAAAAGCAGGCTAATACAAAGTTACTCCACTTAACCCTGGTTCTGTGGACAGAAAAGGGTTACTGTTAATACAAGCATGTCACGGATATTCCTGTGCACCCTTAACCCTTCTTTTCCTAAACTTTTACTTTAGCAAACTCCTACTTAACACTCTGCAGCTACCAAATGATGGTGACTTGTTGACATTGGATGAGTCCTGTGCGTGGCTTGCTCTGCATCAAACCATGAACAGAAGTATGTTACAGCTTCTGCTGGAAAGCTCGCTCTTTAGTTAGCTCAGGTTTGCAGGTGTAAGTTGCTGGGGTTCCCAGCAAGCCACCGAAAAAGGTGCCTCTCTTAGTCCTGTTCCACAAGGCAAGGCTGGCTCAGTTGATGAAGTATGATAGAAGACTCATGTTCTCAAAATGGTAGTTTTGCATTTCTGGCAGCTGGAGGGTAAAGGAGGAGTCAGGAAGGAGTATAAAGAAAAGAAAGGATTGCTCTTCTGCTGGGAAAAGGTATCTTGCAGGCAAGAATGGTGACAGTCCCCAGAAGCTTTAAATCTGTGGTTTTCCTATAGGAGTTCAGGCTCCAAGGAGTTTCTGCTTTTAGTTGCATGGTAAAGAAAGTATTACATATGGATATTTACAGAAGACACACTCTCCCCGCATGATTTCAGTTATTGAAGTAAGGCTGTGGGGATTCCCAGGTGTGGATTTACCTGGGAGCTGGGGAGCAGGAGGGGCAGAGTGCTTCTCGTCCTCTGCTGATGCAGAAGTGGCCGTGTGCTTCCAAGTGCCCATCTCTCCCTGCCACTGTCCTTGTTATGGCTATCCTGGCCCTGAATGCTGAGGTTTTGTTGCCTGGATTCCCTCTATGCTCCTTTGGCTTTATCCTGTTAGGCTTCAATTTCCAAAGTGTATTTGGATGTTTGTCAAAAGCACCAAGATGCTCTATTTTTACAGAAAATCAATGAGGTTTACCTATTAAGTGCTTTCATCTTTTGAAAATCTTTTGAAAATGTCCCCCATAAATAACAAAACAAAAGTAAAAACTGTGTGTGTGAGCGAAGGATTTACAAACTGGCTTCATCCGTAGGACTAGCACCAAGAAGTCAGAAGGTGCATAAGGACACATCTCACAGCAATGAGTTGCATTAGCGGGTGTAAGGGATTATCTTTGAGCTGTAATTTCCACAGAGAAAAGTTCACACTGGTCTTAAAACGTTTATTCTCACAAAGTGAGTGTGCCGCAGAAGCAAAACACTCAGCCTTTTAATGTCTTGTATAATTAAGGACCACTTTATTTTCTCTTTTTATTAATGACCTACCTTTAATGTTAGCCCGATGACACAGTTGTGTAATTTAATGTGAAATGTATTATTCAGCTAGCTGCCGCCTTACAGAAAGGTTTTGACAGGCTGTAATGGTTTTGGTTTCAGGACAATAAACCATCTTTTTTATAAATGCTGGGAAGAAACTTGAAGGAAGTGAGGTGGCTCTTTTAGTAGTTTGATGGGATTCTTTTTTTTTCAAAAGAAAGTGTTAACTGAAGAAAAGAAATACAGTAAAGGACCTATAGCAAAGGCAAATCAGTTGTTCGGTTCCCAATTCAGAGGAAGCATTTAAGCATATGCTTAAGTCTCACTGGGGACTTGCCTCAATGAAGCTTATGCTCTCTTGATTAAAGACTGAGCTTAAGCAATTATTTACCTTTTGCACAGTGAAATTTGTAGAAAGAAATATAGCATCTTTTATTAAACCAACATTTTGTAAGGCACATCAGCAGTCCTTTGTTTTATAAAACACCCGTTGGAGTCAGTTGAAAATTAGCAGTTGCTTTAAGTTAAACAAATTCAGAAATGCTCCCATGGTTTTCTTGAACTGGGGGGCAGAAATATTAATAATTAAATGGGTTACATGAAGAGGTTTCCTGTGGGAGCAAACGATTTGATTCAGTGACCCAGTCCTAAATTCCATTTGCTGAAGCAAAAACATCATATAGGGAAAAAATGAGAGGAAGTTTGTTGCAGTCCTGTGCTTTTTACTTTCTTCCAACTGAGTGAAAACGTGAAATCTTTTTTTTAGTGCCATTTTCTTAGTAAACAAAGCCAGTGCAGTCAGTCTGTGATGCTCAGTGACTTTGGATCTGATGGCTGATTTCTTCCAAACTGGATGGAGGTTTTGGAAGAATGCTAGTTCTGCAAGTTCTGTGAGATGAGGTTCTTGGGCAAAGGCAACTGCCCAGACACAGGTCAAAGTCTCCTGTGGGAACCTCAACAGCAAGGTACCAGAGCATCCCCATGGGCACAGACCAGAGGGATACCTGAACCACAATAAAACCCTGGTGGGAACTGGCACTTAGGCCAAGGCATGCACTCAGAGGACATAGGTCTCCTTTGTGCGGGAGGTCTCCTAGTTTATTTCACCAGTGTTCAAGCTGGCTCTCCTATACACCATCTCAGTCACTGGCATTGATCTCTGATTTTTGTACAGGCAAGAGACTTACTTATCACATTATTATATTTATTCCCACCTGCATGACGGGGACAAATTTCCAAGAGTCCTTAGAAGCAATGCTTGCCATCAAGCAGTTTAGGTACAGGTATTGCTTTTTCAAAATCCAAGTCTTTGGCAAAGCATGTCACTTCCCCCCAGCACCTGAGCCCCAATGAAGGTAATTTGTTTTCCCGATAAACCTTGTCCTAGAGTATCTGACCATCCCTGGAGTACTGCCTGCCTACATTCCAGGAGCCTTGCCCAAGGAGAGGGATATATTACTGCTTTCATGGTCAGACTAAAGGAGTGAACAAACGTGTACAGAGATATCAACGGAACACAGGACATCTCTAGCAGAAGGCTAATGCTTAAACCACAAGGGCTTCCTCCCTGCAAAAATCAAATAATTTGGCGGCAAGCATGTAAAGGAGGGGAAGAGAGGTCTGCACTGAAGTCTGTGGTGTTTGCTCCCTGCCCTGCAGGTGATCTCAGCAGCCTTTCCAGGGCCTTGCAAGCCCTCCTGTAGCTAGATACCAGGTAGAGGAGGAGGCCATGGAGAGGAGTTTGCCTCACATCCCATCCACATTAGGCAGCACTGATACGCTTAAATTATGATCTTGCAATTAAAAACTGTATTAAAATCTTCTGCTGGTTCTGGAGTGGGAAGCTGTAGTAAATCAGATAGTTACATGGAGACTCTTAGACAAGTTACGAATTATTCATAACCAATTATGTAAATTCCTCTGGAGCTGTAATAGTAAAAAACATCCCAGAGCCCTGTACAAAAAGTGGGTTGGTTTGGTTACCCCCAGAGAAGGAGAAGCACTATTATTGTTTAAGTCTAGTCTGTAAATGTGTTAATGGATCCACTCTGAAGTATCTGAGGGGAGAAAGAACAGACGCAACCTATTAACTGCCCATGTCCTAGTAATCATCGAATAAATTGACTTTTATTGTATCCAAAAGTAAGAAATCTTCTGGGATAAAAAACCTTTTGCTACTTGGCTGCTGATAATTGGAATCAACAACTCAAGGAATTAAGGAGGCTAGATCAGCTACATGCTTTTAAAATGATTTGTAGCTGACGTATTGCCAGTTATGCACTCTATGGGCTAATCTCTAATTGTATTTTCATGTATGGTTCTGGACTGAGTGGTTGATTTATTTGACACATGGTTTGATCCACTCATCGCCAGCCTTTAATATACAGGATTTGCCATTCCAGATCGAGCTCTTTGTCCAACAAGTCCAATCCCCTGACTTTGGTAGGGACTAAAAGGATGCTTTCATGGAAGCACCCTTTGTAGAAGTAGACAAAGAGGCAGAGAGGTCATTTGCTGCAGAAAATGATTGCAGGCATGGTTCCTGGTGTCAGCGGGGCTGTTTTCATTGTTGAACTTCAGACACCTGCTTGGGACCTGACCGCTCTGTGTAAGCAATAGAGACCTGAGGCACTTTCCAAGGCCACTTCAGAGCCATGAAGTTGTTGCCTTCGTCAACTGCTCAGGAGCCTCAAGGCAGAAGCCAACAAACAGTACGAAGACCCTCATATTTTGAGGGAATCTGCATGGTTTAGGCACGAGTTCAGAGGCCAGGAAACTGTTAGCTAGCTCTGCTTTGGGGGATACTGAATCAGTTACTCTATCTCTCTCAACTTGTTTCCACCCACTCCTCTTGCATAATTAGACTGTAAGCTCTTCAGGGCAGGGACCATCTTTTTATAATCTGTTTTGTGTAACACCTAGCACAATGGGGTGCCAGTCTCACCTGAGGCCTGCAGGCACTGCTGTGTTACAGATAATTAGTATTATTTTAGGCACCACTGTAGTACAAATAACCAGGGTGTTGTGCTGTTGTTGTTTATTCTTGGCCAAATCCTGCTTGCAAGCTGAAGGCATGCAGCAAGAAAAGGTCCAGCAGATGCACAGTGAACTTTGTAGCACTGGTAGCAGTGGCACAGGCTGAGTTTAGAGAAGAGCAAATACTCGTGTGAGCTTGTGGTGAAGACGGGAGGGCTCTGCAGACCTCAGCTTTATTCCTAGCTCAGCCACTTGGTTCCCAAGTTGCTCTTAGCTAGCCACTTCATTACTTTTCACCAAAGTTTCCTTTCTACAAAAAGTATAATTAATGACCAGCTCCTTCATAAAGGGCTCCGAGAGCTTTGGCTACAGACAATGATTTTCAGCAGAAATAGTAAGAAATTAGATATGGCAAATTCTGTTTAATTCTACCTTACACTTGCATAGATGAGAGGATGTTCTTACAGTACTTCTGTGATGTGCCATGCTCTGGATGGGCAAAAGCAGGGAGAAACAACAGAAATTCAAGTGCCAAAGTGTGCGTGCATTCATCTGACCAGCTGTGTGTGCATATGCTCACGTGCATGAGAAATGCCTTTTTTTTTTTTTTTTAATTCACAGAACTGTTCTTTGTTTCCTTAATCTCACCGTAGATGGTTTCCTCTTTGCATGCCTGTTCTGTAATTCCCCCAGTAGACATCTGTCAGGAATACACAAAAACTAGCACAGCTTTGATGCAACAACAGAATCCTGGAAACTAATCAAGAAAAAAAATTGCCCTTGTAAAACTGGGTCTGTAATTATTATGGGAGCCAAGATATCAAGATAATAAGGAGACAGCCCTAAATAACTTGGGGGAATTACAGAAGGTAATAATGTTCTGCACCACTGCCAGACAGAGTTAGACAGAATGGCTATAGGTTTTGGCCTGGGTTCTGCATTGTGTTAGGGTTGCTCTGTTGCTGCCAGACCAAGGAAGGAGTGTGAGGAAAAGGGCTGGGCAGCCCTCCTGCCTTGGGCTGTGCCTTCCTGGGCGGCACTGGAGGATCTGTGATCCCTCGCTCCCCTTGCCCTGCAGCCTGCTGAGGCTTCAGTGCTGCCTCTTACCTGAGGGCTAAAAGGGGCTGTTGCGCAGTGGCCTGAATCCTGCTGTGGTTTCAGGGACCAGCTTTTCCTTCTTGTGTCTGCTTGGCCATGTCATCTCGCACCCACGAGATGATCTGCTCTGTGCCAACAAACCTGCCTCGAATGCAGAAAGCTCAGCAGTTGTCCGGTGCAACGTGATACCAGAGTGGTACCCAGTGATGTAAAATAGGCACAGGGTTACCAAAAAAACCCAGCAGAACTGTTGCTCTCTCTGAGGGAGGGAGTGTCAGCTCGGCTTTGCTGCTTATCGTAAACTGTTGTACACAAGCTCACATCCTCAAACAGGAATCTCTGTGCCAGAAAGTCCATGTAGCCTTGGAAAACAGATGGTGTGGGAGCGAGCTAATCAGGAGTGGTTGCCCTGTTGCATTTGTGTGTTGCCAGAAGAGTCAAGCCAAGATCACGTTGCTTTCTTTCACAGCCACCTTCAGCAGGGCAGAAGCCGGGTGAATTAGCCTGCAGAGGAAGTTTGCTCAGGGCTGCTGCAGCTAGTCTGTTTCCAGTACCAGAGCGAGCTTGTTGAAAGCTGGCATGGGCATCTCAACGCTGCGGTGTAGACATATCCTTTGGGTGTAATAACAATAGAAAGATGAGATATGTAGTTTTCAGAGGTTTTGGAGCAATAGGCAGTTAAGATAATACAGGCAATCAAGCTCAAAATATATCTGGTGGTGGTTTCTAACCCTACTGGTATTTCTCCTCGGGGTTCAGTGTATTAGAAGAGACCAAGGGCATGTTTTAAAGTGTGCAGAACCCACAACCAGCAGTAAAGATTTCCAAGGATCTTTGCACTCATTTAGACAAACAAAAATCAGCCTGTGGTACAAAGCTGCTCTACAAACTGGGGGCTGAACTCATTTGGAAATTCAGTGTTTAAGTGCCGTTGATTTACTATTCGGCAAGACAAGATCTTTGCGTCCTTTTCAGCAAAGAAAATGCTATTTGAAGATACAAATACATACTCATTTTACTAATGGTTCCATTTTGCAAGGGTGTTCTAACTCCAGGACAGGGACATAGAGCTGTTATCCCTACAGGGTGACTTCAGTTGTCAAAACTGAATCTTAAACAGCAACCTCTTCACTCTTCCACTTAATCTTGGAGATCCACTAAAATACACTGTGCCTTCCTTAAATAGGAGAAAAAGCGTGAGTTTCAGATGTGTGAGCACCGGAAATCCCAGTAATGCCAAAGAGTCGCCCCATATAGCGGCACTTTCCAGGGACACTTACTACCTCTCCTCTAATGCCCTAGTACTCAGTAATTGTAGCAGCATAGCATGCTACTGCTAAGTGTTTTTAAATTAGGATTTTAAAACTTCTCCTGTGGCTACCCCTGTTGATTACGAATCTGGTTTTTTCCCTACCAAGACCCAGAGTTTTGGCTCCAGCACCCTCATCAGTTGTAATTATTGTGTCTTTTTACATGGAAAATGTGATCAACTTCAGCTTGTCTGAGCTGCTTCATCCATCTGCACCTGTGGCTATGGAGGGAACGGCTCATGCTGGAAATTTTGACTCTATTAGAATGGCAATTATTAATTCTAGGAACTGCATTAAAAAATATCTCCCTTTTTATTAGTATTATTAAAAGAAGTATATTCTTGATGACCTGCTAATTCCTTGTCATATGAATTCCAATGTAAAGTATAAAACCCCTTCTTTAGTTTGAATCAAAATCATGTGTTTTTAAAGGCATAGAAATATAGTTGATGAATGACTGTGGTTGACTGAGGGTAAATATGGCCAGGGTAAAGTGCTTTCACTCCCTGCTCTCTTTGAATTCTGTTTAATTCGCAAAGAAAAACGGCAATACAATATCCTTATGCATTTCTGGATTTCCATGGGCCTGATTTTGCTAAGTACAAATGGCCTTTGCAGCTCAAGAGTTCAGGGTGAGCTTGATGGGGTGTTAGGTTGCACACAACTATCAGGAACATCAGCTAACTCTGCCTATGTCCTGTGTCTTGCCCACACCAGGATTTGGATTCTTCTGTGACTTCAGTTTCAACAAAAATTTCTCTCAATCAGGCCAGGAGGAGCTCTTTTAAATGACTGTTTTGGCTGCTTCTTTTGGTACTTCAAATAAATTGAGGGTAAAAAGCCAGAAGTTCACGGTCCCTATGCACAAACACCAGGAGAGAAAGCAAAGTAACAGTTTCCAAGTCCTGCAGCAGCCATGGAAGGCACTATATGTCTTCTCCTCCTCTGCAGCATGTGTCCCCCTGGCCTAAGACCCATACTCAGATTAAACCTGGCTAAGGAGCTAGGATGCCCACATGCAGTGGTCAGATCATGCACCAGCTTGCATGGTTGGACCTTGGTTTGGTTCCCACTGCTCTGCCCGCATCTGTGCAGTTGTCCAAAAGCCCTGCAAACATCTTGTGTTTGCAAGCCTCAGAAATCCGCTTGCACAGAGGAGAGGTGGGGCACAAATGCTCCTTTTGCAATAACAATCTAGTCTTTCCACCAATTCTGCCTGGGTGGCACAGTAACCACAGGCTCTCATCATTAGCAACAATTGGTGGGTCCCAGATTTAGCTCTGTCACCACAAGCCCTGTCTTTTGCTCGAGCGGTCTCCAGCTTTAGCAAGCAAGTGGCAACTCCCTTAATTATACATTTTTATCTCCTCCACCCCAGCTACTGCACTCGGGGCTGGGGGAAGGGAGGAAAGAGCAAAAAGAAGGAATCAAAGGGGGAAAGTTAATTTAAGTACCTGGGCACAGGGAGCACTGCAGTGCATCTTACTGGCTATAGCGTAACTCTGTTCTCTGCAGCACAATTTTAGCAGGAGCCCTGGCTGCAGCTTAGGGCTGTATGTTGGGGCTTCCCTCCTCCAGCTTTTCTGTCTACTCAGGAAGGCTTATTGTGTGACCCCCCCCCCCCCTTCACTGGCCTGGGTTGGGGTGAACCCAGCCTTGCCCTCAGCCCACCACCGTCTCCTTGGGCATCCTCCTGCCCCGGCCGGGGGCTTTCCAGGTCCCTTGTTCTTCCCTGCTCCTCTTTCTTTTTCCTTTGCTGCCCCCTATCCCCCAGCCTTGCTCTGCTGCCTTAGCACATAAACCCGTAATTTGCTGCATAGGCATAAAATACTGTGAACTGCTGCACCTTTTGCACATGGATAGGTCAAAAAGAAGTGTAGCAATTTGCTTGAACATGTGCACGGGCAGTATTAATGCAGATCAGTTGCAAGAAATAACGTAATACAGATTTGCCAACGTATGTATTGCATAAATGCTGACAGGTGCTGACAGAAGTGTGTGCGTAAACATTTAATAGCACTGTTAATTCATAGCACAACAGTTGCTGTTGGCATGGTTTGGAATTTATTATATTTTGCTATTTATTCCTAGTCAGCTTGTTGTCCATCATCCTCCCAGATGGCATGTCTACCGCGATTCCTTCCTCCTAAAATTTGCATGACGCTTTTCCTGGGAGCAAGGCAGGGTGGCTGATAGCTCAAGTTGTGCACGCAGACTCCAAAGGCTCCTTTCTTGTTCAGTACAAGCCCACTTCGTGTCTGTGAAGAATTCCCCGAATCTCTTTATATCTTAATTGCTCTCTGTGAATAGGGGGAAATAAATATTTCATTCCCTTATAGATGTGTTTTGCTTTTCTGTTTTTCTTTTCTAATCTACTCAGATTGCCGTGGTGAAAACCTGGCCCCTCTGAAGGCAAAGGCGAAACCCCCGATTTCAGTTCAACAAAGATTCACCTTAGCTGACTCTGCCTAAAAGTTAGGTGTCTAGTCCAAGATAATAATCTAGGCTCCTTTTACAGTCCCTGTCGAAAGATAATGGCACCTCCAGCATCAATTCACCTTACCCATCTCAGATAGCTATCTTGGGATGGGATGAATAGCCCTCCATAGGTGCCAATTTCTCTCTACATTGACTGCAGTGGAGGCTGAAAGTTAGAACTCACACTAACTTTTAGGTGGCTGTTTTTCAGTTGTGAGTGGCAGGGATGACTTCTTGCAGTGTGGCGGGACTCCCTCACTCCCTGCCAGAGGTGGGGGCTCCAGTGGGATGTCAACATGCTGCAACATTGCAAATATTTATAGCTGGATCAAAACTTGTGTGAGATGTCTGCCATGGCCTCAGGTATTCCCCTGCAAATGACACTCAGGTGGCCTTGGATTGTGCCTTGCTCTGGCTGCCTGCTGGCTTCACAGCGCTAATCTGTGACAGATTTCAGAAGCAGCAGCAAGAGGTGTATGTATATGCTGAGCAGCGTTTTGCTGGGTTTTGCCGAGTGAAAAACTGAACCATTGTGTAGGTTTCAGGTTTTGCTTTTCTCGGTGGAAAAACTGGACACTATCAAATGACATGAACAGCTTTTCAAAAACCTTTTCTTTCCAGCAGTGAGTGAAAGAGCAGCGTTTTCACTATTAATCTCTAAAGGTACAAAGTAATCAGTCATGTTTCAGGTATGAGGGACAGTAAATGCCTGCTTGGGGGGTCTGTCTTGGTTTAACCCCAGCCAGCAACTAAGCACCACACAGCCACTCCCTCACTCCCCCATGCCCTGGTGGGATGGGAAGAGAATCGGAATGGTAAAACTGACAACACTTGTGGGTTGAGATAAGAACTGTTTAATAATTGAAATAAAATAATATAATAATTGTAATGAAAAGGAAAATAACAAAGAGAGAGAGAAGTAAAACCCAAGGACAAGTGATGTAAATGAAAAACAACTGCTCATCACCAACTCACTGATGCCCAGCCAGTCCCCAAGCAGCAGTCCCCCAGCCAGCTTTCCACTAGTTACTGTGTATGACATCATATGGTATGGAATAGCCCTTTGGCCAGTTTGGATCAGCTGTCCCGGCTGTGCCCCCTCCCAGCTTCTTGTGCACCTCCAGCCTTCTGGTAGAGAATGAGAAGCGGAAAAGTCCTTGACTTAGTGTAAGCACTCTTCAGCAACAACTCAAACATCAGTGTGTTATCAACATTATTCTCACACTAAATCCAAAACACAGCACTATGCCAGCTACTAGGAAGAAAATTAACTCTATTCCAGACAAAACCAGGACAGAGGCTCAGTGCATGTCTACTCATGCTGGTCATGAGAAGCATGGGAGTTCTGAATGAATGAGTATGTGTGATAGCCTCTAAGACATGTTCCTGATTGTTTTCTCCCAAAATTGAGGATGCTGGCTAGGAGGTACTGCTAACGAGGACAGTCCCTGAGGAGGCGATTACCTGATGGGATTCAGTCTTTTAATTTCACGAGGAGCCCCATAGGAATTGCAGTGTGGCCTCCTGGTTGCAGTGGGTGGAGGGGTTGCTGCCAGGCCAGGGTGGCCATAGGTGCTGAATTACAGTCGTCAAAGCTGCTGGGATATCATACTGACAAATGAGAGGGAGAGAATTTTCTTGGCTTTAATAGAGTCAGCACATAGGAAAAGTCAACACAGAAGAAAATCAAACCTTTGTTCCTCTGAATTGTGAAAATTATTTCCTCTGTGGTGTAAATTGACAGGGGATATTCTGATTTATCAGGTAAGGATCTGGTCTAATGTGCAGTAAAAGCTTCAAGTTTTGGCCGTAACTCAGGGGTTAGTCCTTTAGGTAGTCACATAGGAGGTTTTGCAAGGGGATCAGAAGGTAGGGCTCTTGGGAATCTCAGGAAAAATAAACATAACCCAAAAAGCTGTGAGAGATTGTGTGACAGCCTCTGGTGAACGAAAAGTGACTGAACACCAGGTTTTTCTCTTTCACAGCCATAAAAACCAGGCTAAGGAGGCTGTCCATTACATCTCTTCTATGGTATCACTCCCCATGTTTGACATAGCTCACATGATCTACGAACTGGGGCCTGGTTTTGATTTAGCACTGTTTATTAACCTAATGGTGCTGACATATTTTAGTGCAACATATAAAATCTAAGGCTTTTTCTTAAGCTGAGGAAATGAGGTTATGTGACATTGATCCAAAATGGAGGGGAGTATTTTAGGTTTCACTTTAACAGACAAGGGAACTGAGACAAGGGAAATGCAGTCCTTCTCCTGTCCTCCCTGCCAAGTCCTCTGTAAATGGGGTAAAAATGCCAGGTTTTGGTAAAGTCTAACGCACGTTTAAAACCAGCTGGAAATGGCTTTTGATCATTTTGTCGTGTGTGTGAAAGATTGTAAGAATCAGTTTAAAATTTTAATTGAGGCAATAAGAAAATCAAAATAACAGGTCTGCTTGAGTTACTCAATTCATGTCCATGTCTGAAAACAGTTGGACACAAATGTCCTGTGGCTACAGTGAAGGTACAAGACCTTGTCCCCATTGTGTGAAAAAGCAAACTGAGGCCAGAGGGTAGGGAAACAGAGAGTCCAATACTATGGTGATTCAATGGGTAGAAAAGAGATTGGTCCTCCTGATTTTAGGACCTTATGAAATCCCACCAGTGCTAGAAATGTCAATTAAGGATAACTGATGAAGGAACTATAGAACTTTTTGGCACAAAATAGTGATCTGCAGACAGGCAATGACAGGACATTAATAGACCTAATAATATGGATTTGCATTAACTGTTTGGAGGTATTTTGTAAGCCCCTTGGCTGCGTGTCAAATCACTAAGCTGGTATGTTGTTCCACCATTGGAGTTACTGTTGTTTGTGTGAGTCCAGAGTTGTTGTGGTTGTGCAATATTACCAAGTCCTTGTTTTTTCCTCCTGGATACCTTTTGAATAGAGTCCTTTCCCTGATTTTGATAACAGCTATTAAATGTGGCTGCACCCACTCAATATTGCTGCACTTCTCGGAAATAGGGCAGTGGTTGTGTAACTTCCATTCATCTGTCCATACAGAGCAGGTAATTTCCATCCTTGAGGTTTCCCAATGTCATAACAGAATTGCATTAATGTGGCTTATCTTGATAACCAGTGCAAACTAGTGCAGGAAAACCCATGAACGGAGCCAGTCCTGTTTAATTCAGTCTAGTGACTGAACATTACACCATTATACTCCACCAGTGCCTCTTTGGGGTGTAGCTGCACCATCTCTCAGCTTCCTGCTCCTCCCCACACCATTCCTCTCCTGACTTGCGCTGTGGTGCTCACTCTCTGCTTGGATGCCCACTGGCTGTATTTTGATTGGTGTATTTGCTGGAGTTGCCTGTAACAAGTTACCATGATCAGTTACTCTGTGATCTGAGAAAGCTGGGTTGCAATTTCACCAAATTCCCCCTATTCCCACCATGACTGTGTGGTTGTCCATTTGTCTCCTGCAGCCAGCCCAGAAGCTTACTGGTGCAACTTTCCTTTCCCATCACTCCAGTCACCCCATGAAGAAGGGCTGAAGGAGCTCACACGTTGCCCCGTGTAATCTTGCTGCTAGCTGACATTTCTCCTCCTCCTCCTCTCATTTATTCCAAATCCCTTCCTTTTCAGATCCCTTCATTTCCTCCTGCTCTCAGATTTTAAGCCTTCTCTTACGTGACTTACTGTCTAGAACAGCTTCCCTCTGTACTTCTCTCCCCTTTCAAATCCTTCCTTAAACCACAGCCACTTCAGCAAGTCCTCCTTTTCAGAGGCAGTAATCCCCATTTATGCTGTAGCCCACAAACATTATCTGGTGTCATGTCAGGCATGTGTACAGCCTCTGAGGTAGTCTGGTGAGGCTTCTGAGAGAGAGCAGAGCTTCTAAATCCCTTTAAAATGTAATAGAAATCAGGCACCTAATTCTCTTTGGTTTAAAAATCCCAGTTCTTCTCCTGGGGCAAGGTGCGTGTATTGATCGAGGTGATGTGCTACAGTACCACTGTACAATGCTGTGTGAGTTTTATATTGAACCATTAATCATTTGAATGCACAGCAACGTGCGAGTTAAGAGCATGTGCCCAATATTAAGATGGGCTGATTTAGATGTGTCTCGTGGGGCTGGTTCTTGCTCAATTGCTCATTTCCAGATGTGAATTTTGAGAATGGCAGAGCTTGCAAGTGTTGTGCCTGTCTTCTGTTAAGGATCCCCCATAGTCAGTACCTATCTCTGTATAAGTAAGTGGGATTACTCCCAGCGGTATCAGTAGCAGCAGGACTGTAGACGCTTTGCGTCTTGGTTACTTGCTGTGAAACAGGTTTGCTATCAGCCGTATCTGCCAAGCAGGTGAATTCCCTCTGTTCCCACTGAGGCTGTATGCTGTGAAAGCCCTGTACAAAAGGTGACTTTGAGCATTGTGGAAATGTCAGGAATATTCAGCCTGCTGCATTTCTGAAAGGAAAGGAGATTGGAGTTGGTATTTAAGAGAAGGGTGGTATGGTCATAAAGGGATTTAAGACTAGGGCTAGACATGAGTGTGACTATAGGATAGTTGTGTGGATTGTTGTCCAGTGGGCAGAGCAGAGAGAAGTAATTCAGGCAATGGTGGGTCTGCTCTTACATACCAGAGGGACTTGTTCATGCAGGGGCCACCAGTCCTATGGTTGGCTCACTTCTGCTTTTATTAAACTCTGTGCTAAAATGTCCTTGGGGACCCTGTCAGGTCCTAAGGACTTTTGAGAACTTGCAGCCCCCCAATTTTTCATCCATTACATTTGTTCCTCACATTGTGAATCTGCTCCCAGGAGCATCGTTAGGAGTAGTCTGTGGGTAGACAGGACTCTTGTATCTTTTCCTGGTGCAGCTCCCAGGTGACTTTGCCTGATAAAAAGTGCTACCCAAGTAAATGTAGACTGTCAGTCATGGTCAGTCCTTAATGAGAACTGTGCTATGAGATTCAGCTCTATTAGAAACCCACTTTGGGGGGAGCGGGGGTGGGGCGAGGCATATACTGTGTCAGTGTTTATCCAGTAAAATGCAATGGTCCTGGGAAGGAGCTGTGGCCTGCAGACTCATGCTGGGCTCAGCTTCACAGCCCCCACACCCCCCCCCGCAAGCAGTGGCTGACAGCAGATCCGACACAGCACGTTTGTTGGATACGTTCTCCTCCATTAAAAAGATGAAAGGTAAGAGAAGGAGAGGAGGTTAATTCTGATCAATTGCCAAAATCATAAAATGCAGAGAGAGAGAGAGGAAGAAACCTGCTGTAAATTACCCAGTGAGTCCATGCTGGAGCTGGGGATTAAACCCAGGTCTGCAAAATTCCAGTCAATTACTGCGAGCATGAGGCCACTTGCATCTGCTGACTCCCCGCTCCGGGTACTCCTCTTCTGAAGCAGGGAAGCTGCTTGCACACTGTGAGAGTGGCAAAATTTGGGCTAGTCAGCAATGCTTTTCTAAGCAATGCAATTCACGCGAGCCCTTGAGTAACTACGGGACGGCAGGATCACATACCCTCCTGCTACATGGCACGCTGCAGCCGTTTAAGAAATCCCTCATCCTCATGAGCTCCTGGGCAGAATTACCGCACTTGGTTAGGCTGAGTGGGGTTGACTGGCTGCAGTTTATGCAAGCAGGGTGGTGAATGAGTGACTGGAGAGGATGAACAGCAAGGGAGGACAGGCCTTTCATTACAGAAGATCTGGATTTATTTCCGTTCATTCATTGCAAGTCAGAATCCATTCTCTTCATTTTTATTCTTCCATGCTGTGACACCTTTAAAATCCATGGTACATTTAACTTTTGATTTTCATTTAATACCTTTTAAAGTGATCTAATGCAGACAGATTACAGACAGTAAGGGTTACTGTCCTTTGGTGGAAATACCCTATTTAAGACAATACTGTAAAACAGATTGGCCACTCCATGCGTTAAAAAAAAGAAAGATGTACTAAGTTTAGATGCTATGGCAGTAACACTTTATAGGGCTATCAATTTTAGACAGACATACTCACCTGAAGTTTTCAAATCACTTTGCAAAGGTAGCTAGCTATCCTAGTTTTGAAATCAGAAATTATTGTTGTTGCAGTTTGCAGTATTTAATGTAGATCTATGTAAATTGCTAGGGGAGGGGGAGAAGAACGGTTTGATCTTAAAATGTAATTTGGACTGTTCTCTTCTTTTCTTGTAAAGGCTGTTTTGATCATTTGTTGCCACCTCCCAGTTTTCAAACACCTCAAGTCTCTCAAAAAGTTCTGATACTTTTAAAGATAAGGATCAAATTTTATGTATTTTTGTCTCTTAGTTCTCATGCCTTTGACATTCAGGTTTGCAAACTTCTTCCCCTATCAAAGGGCTTTAACGTCTTTCCCTTTTTATTTTTAAATGAAAATCGACATTCTTTTTTGATAATGTGACTCTTGGAGCCAAGACTTTAAGAAAAATGCCAAATACCACAACACCTATGCAACCTTATTATTAATAATGGGCGCCTCTCATTTCTCTTCAAGTCTCCTGAGATTTTGATGTTTCACCCAAATCCACCCAGATTCATGTG
Source organism: Scopus umbretta (assembly GCA_013400535.1). Taxonomy (NCBI): domain Eukaryota; kingdom Metazoa; phylum Chordata; class Aves; order Pelecaniformes; family Scopidae; genus Scopus; species Scopus umbretta. The sequence continues at coordinate 60,215 of VZTL01040233.1, forward strand.
ATCTTTAAAGGTGGGACACAATGGAAAAGTACTTCCTTGGGAGAAGAACTGTTTACAAAGCGTGGATGCAGTTTCCATTTTGAACCTCTTTAAACATCAAATATTTTCAGGTCTAAGGTTTGGTTGCCTGCAACTTTGTTTTTTCCCCACTCCTTTTTGCTTTGCTGGTAGAATGAAGAATTTGATTTAAGGTTATATGCCTGGAAAAATAAAGCATTTAATTTACATTTTACAAGGCAGTTATTGCAGGTTAATTAAATATCAATTGAGTGTTATAGGCTATGTTAAGATTTATTAATAACCCAGCAGATAAATCTCCTTGGAATTCAATTAAATGAAAATCACATAAAAATATATGTGCAATTTTATTCATATAATACATAAAACTTGTGAATTATAGTGCAGTATTGTACAGTAAGTTGATTAATGGGAATTAATTGCTGAAATAGAGAAAAATCAATTTAAACTTCCTGTAGCAGACATAAGAAGCATGGTATACTTCTCCTATACCCTTGGAACGCTGAGTTTGTGTCTGCACTTACACTGTCGCACTCCCTACCATAAGATGCATCTTGGACAAAAATGTGCTTCCTCTCCTTCCACCTGCTTTAGCTCAGGGTTGGAGGCTTAGAGGAAGAAACAACTCTTTGCCGGTATGTCCCTGTTGAGTTAATTATATGACTGAAGATTTTAGAGATGAAAGAAGCAGGAGACTGATATGCTGGTGGATATCCCTGACCCTGAAAGTGCACATGGATTCACGTCCTGTGTCACAGGCAAGATCTGTCTGTAAGGGAAAGGCTCACAAGTGTATCAACAGGTTTGGGAGCGCTTGTATCAATGGATGTCAGAGAATTTCACCCTCCGTGCTTTTTCAAATCTTCCCTTAAACATTTGTGAGTGAGTTAGCAACAGAAACACTGCTAGCCAGGTTGTCTGCAGTCTCAGGAGCACATGGGCATGTTGGGCTTTTACCAGGATTAGTGAGTGGGTCTAGGCCTGTTTGGGGAAGCAAAGCTTCCAGCATTGGAGATTCATTCATTCAGGAGCTGGACTTGGAAAATATCTTTCCAATATTTGCAGAACGATTGAGGCCTGGCGTGCTGCCATCTGTTCCCTGCACATCCTGTGTTAAATACTGTCAATATGAGATTATGTTCCAATTACAGTACCAGACTGACTGGTTTAACTCCTACCATGAATCTATTTTCCTTTATTACTATGTACTAACTATGTGACTGATGTACCAGACACCAAAAGAGATGGTCTCTGCCCAGAGGGCTTTGTCTAAAAGAAACATGCCAGGAGAAGACAGAACGCAACAGAAAATGCAGATGAATGAGTAACTCGGTTGAGATTTTCTTTTTAATTTGGAGATTCTTTGCTTGTTTGTGTGTTTGGCTTGAGTTTAGTAATATTACTAAACTTGCTTCCTTTAGACGTTGCACAAGAACAGAGACTTCCATAGAAACTCAAACGGGGTTAGGCATGTGGCTCTTTGAAGTGTGTGTGCATGTGTGTATGTTGGGGGTGTGAACGCTCAGTGTACAAATGGGAACATTGGAGGGTGGAAAATGAAGGGAGAACCACGTTCCAGCTCAGTCAACAGCTCCAGCAGATGCCATGGCTGGGGAAGTTTAGCCGTGTTTAAAATACAGCAGGCATATTTCTGTCAATGCACTCCTTGCTCATCCTGCCTGCTCCTCCAGTAGAGAATGCATGCATCTCTCTCCTCTGTGCTTCATCTCTGCTTCTCCCTGCAATAGTTGTCAGGGATATTAGCATTAAATACTTACTGCCTGGCTTAACTAAGGGGTAAGATAGGATTTAATTTGTATGGCTGAAATCCAATTATATAATGGAGCCCCTGGGGGAAGCAGTTATACCTGCTGAATCTCTTGGATGAGTAATTGTGCACAAAGGCTCCTCTCCAGAAGTAGAAACAGACCTGAATTTTTTTTTCCTTTTTTTTGCTGCTGCTGTTACATAATAGGGCTGAGACCCTGAAAAGGAAAGCCAATGACAACCCAGTGCAGTAGAAAGAATTAAAGCATTGCCAGCAGAACACAAGTTATAATCTGATAAAATCAAGGATTTAACAGGAAGTCTGCAGGAGCATTAGCTTGGAGGAGCCAAAATGCAGGGCAGCCAAAGGAAGCTTACTCATCCTTTTGGAAAACAGCACAGAGGCTTTGCTGTCTAACTTTTTCCCCCACTTCTACTATGAGCAGGGAAAGGGAATCCTCTGCTTGCTTTGTCAAAGCTTGGGAGGTGGGTAGGTATAAGAAAAGCTAAACAGCCAGCTAATTCAGATCCTTTTGAAAAATCGTGCACTTAACTACCTTTTAAAATCCCTGCTCCTTATCCTGTATGTTATCTGCATCCTGATAAACATCAAAATCATAGGTGATGATGAGCAGGACAGGAACAAAAGCGTGATGAGGTTCCCAGCAAGGTTTCTGAAAGCAGGCAAGCTTGTAAAGCGTTGATCTCTGGGAGAGTATTGGGTCTTGACAACTGTCCCATCTGATATGTTCAGCAGCTCCAAATCCCACAAAGGAATATGCCAAGGGCTCTGAATGGGACTGAAAGCATCAGCTCTTATACTTAGGCAAGTTTTCTCAAAGGTCAGAGTACCATATTTAATTCTATTTTTAAAAATAGAAAGCAAACTTTTATTCTTTTCTAATGAGCTCTGAATGGAAAAATAATTTCCCCAGTCTCTTTGATTACATGACTATGTGAAGATAAATGATGACTGCACTCAGCCAGCCGAGGGAAGTCCAAAACTCAAAATGCTCCAGATTGAGGACAAACCCGGACACCCCACCCCATCCATCAGCCTCACTGTCTGGGCCGGTCTTTCAATTCTTTTAAAAAACAGCTAAGGCAAAAGCAGTTGCAACACTTGAACTCAGGAGGAGAAGGTACCTGTCTCACAGACTTGTAGCTCCACCCAGTGGCTCTTTTTTGGCAAGATGAATCCAAGGTTTCAGAAGCATTAAAACCTGTTGAGGGTCAACGTTATTGTACTGTGGGAATGCTCTGGCAATGTGTATGAGAAATTGTGAGTATAGTTCTTTCTCAAATTCTTAGCAAGCTGTCATCTACTATTTGAATAATGGCAAAGAAACTGCAAAGAGAATTTTTAGTGAAACAGAAAACCCAACAATTTTATTACTCCCTTTCTTAAAAACCTCCCAGCACAAATAGTAGGAGGAAAAAAAGAAGGGAACTGATAACTTACACACTTCACCTTCCCAAATTCTCTATGAGCAGATTACAATGTTTTCCCCAAAATGTATTTGTTATATGAAATTATATAATGAATTACCAGAGCAAATTATTTTTTATTTGTAAGTTCATTTTGCAAAGAATTCTCTTATGAGTGTGAATTTCAGTGAAGTTAACTTGGCAACTCACATTGTATTGCTTCGCTTTCCTTCCTGGGTAATTTGTGTGGCTAACAAGAAGCAAATTTTGATCGTTTCTATCAAGGATGCCATGATGAAACTTGCTTTTCCAGGAGGATTAGGGCACTTGTAATTAAAATAAGCTTTTATTTGTGCATGCATACACTTTTACTGTAGGAAAACTCAAGAGATGGGTACATGTTCACAGAATACAGAAGTGTGATACCAACAGAATTAATTTTAAATTTGAACCAGTATTGTAAAAATATCCCGTTCTTCCAAGCTTAAGTGAAAACTGAAATCTCTGTTGTGCTGAGTGTAGGTTTACCAGTCTCTGTATGTCTTAAAAATAGAGGAGCTGATAAACTGATACAAACCACAGTTCTTGTTGGGAGTCTTCTGGAAGTGCCTGCCCCATCCATGTTAGGAAAATATTGTCTGTGAAATATTGCTCCTGTGTGGACTGTGTAGCTGCAGCGCTATGGAATGAGTTAAAATGACGTCCTGAAGTTCAGATGTTATGTAGCATAAACACAGCCCTTAAGACCTTCACTGAAGTTGCTGTCTGCCAGTGTGGTAGCTGAACATGGGCTTTAATTTGTTTTGCTTTGCTGCTAGAATCCTCTGAGGTAAGAGAATTTGAGTTACAAACTATATGAATTCCACCTCTAAGCTTGTAGACATCAGTTTTCCGTCCATACGATTAGAAAGTAAGTCAGTCTATACATTGTTAGCACAAGAGATTGGAAGTTTCTTTTTACAGAGATAATATTTCAAAGCAGATATAGTATTCCACATGTTAAGAATAACAGGAAGTGTCTTGAAAAAGGTAGCTCTGGAAAAGGGAATTTTTTTCTCTTTATTAAACTGAAAAGCAGAGCAGGAACTTGCTGGGTTTTCCTTGTCTTGACCAAAACAGACACTGAAGCCCCCTTGAGTGTATGAGCCAGCTAACAGCCATCCCACCAGCTGCCCAAGACCATGGCAAGGGAGAAGTCCATTTGCTGAGTATGGAAAGAAATGGAGGCTCATCAGGCTGTGGAACAGAGATGGGTAACTAATTTTATCAAAAAGGTGTTTGCTGTGCACCATCTCACCTGAACCTGTCTCTCGTGTTCCCACGAGTGATCCCCGTGCAGTGGTGGCACCATGGGAATGAGTAAGGCCAGCAAGCCCTGTGTCTGTGTGGACAGACCTGCAAGAGGATGCTTTTAAATGTGCCCTGGTGTTTCATTTGACACTTAAAATAGTTGAGTTGTTGGCATGGCAAGGGTATATACTTGCAGCCTCAGAGTTTTGCTATTTTCTGTCTCTGTACCAGGATTTCTGTGTTTGCAAAATTTCTGCCAAAGATCTGTGTATATTGTGAAGTTCAGATGAAACTTTCTGGTGTGATAAGCTCTCTCCTTACCCCAACATGCTGCTTAGTTCTTCTTTTCATGAAGTTGGGGGGTTTCCAGGTTCCCTGCAGCTGCTTTCAACCACTGTGCAGTTCTGTGCTTGCTCTCTTTCCAGGTGAAGAGGGGTTTGTACCCAAAATGCTTGGAGGCTTTGTCTGTCTCAAAGAAGAAGGTGGTGACTATCGTGTTCACTAAAGGCAAGTTTAGGAAAGGCTGTGGCTTCCAGAAGGGGTACAAGATGACCTTGATTATCCTGTGCAATTGTATCATTAACCACACCTTCCAGTAAGGAATGTGTGAGCCTAGTCTTACTGAGGGGTCCATAGAAGACAACAGCTGATACCTGATCAGAAAACCTTTCCTTGTTGGAGTGTCATCATAGGAATAATACACTTGTCCAGCAAGTAAGTCTGGTTTCAGCTGCAAGTTCCTTGCTGCAAGAACATGCATCCATGCAACATTCCCTGGAGAAATAAGAGGGGAAGAGAAACAGGTATTCAGGAGGAGCTACATTTTCCTGTTTACTGTAGGAGTGAAGGAGGTGTACATTGGATTTGCTGGCTTCAGTGCTGTGAAGTAGGCAAAGCACTCATCATGTTACTCAGCTGTACTGTAGAGAGACTGAGTAGTTAATCCGGACCTCCAAGATCCTTTAAACCTTTGGTCTCCCCTTTGAGCTGGACAATTAATGTGCCTTGTGATACTGGTTCATGTGAAGCGAAAGGGCAGTGTTTTGTAGTGAGAGCAGGATGAATAGGAGGCAGTGCTCGAGGGTTTTATTCCTGGCTCTGCTGTGAGCCTTTGAAGAAGTCACTTGATTTATCTAGGCCTGATTCTTCTCTAACAGCATTTTCAAACTACTGTTATCTGCACTTTTGGAAAAGGATATATAAGTGTGCTGCACAGAAATAACTAAAACCCCACATGATATAATGGTGAGTTATACTCCCCTGAAATGCATTCAACACTACAACAAACTTTTTCTATAGGTTTTGTGAATAGTTTCTTGTGCTTGCAAAAATCAGTTATGTAGCACAGCCTTTTCTGCAAGGAATTTTACAAGTAGTGTTAGTTTAATTTATTCTAATGAAGAGAAATTAAGTGTCTTTTCAAATCAAAAGCATTTTAAAAACATTGCCTGAACCTCTTCCCCTCCTATATCCTTTGAAACGTTTACCTAGAAAAAGAAAGATTAGATCTCTATCCTTTTTTCCGCTGACTTTTTTTTTTCTCCATTTTCTAAACAAGATTTCCCCTATGTTGAGGGGAGGGGAAAAAAATAAAACTCTTCCCAAGAAAAACAGTAGAATGTAAACAACTGTTTTAAGCATTCTTTTAGCCAGTCTAAGTTTTGTGGTTATAAGAACATTTGTGCTCATTCAGCATACTCATCTTTCTGTCTTGGAAGATTATGGTTAAGTTGATGTGTAAAATCCCCTGTGACTAAAACAGCCTGGTAGCACCACATGCAAAGAGATCAGTCATTCACTCACCCACATATGTGTAATTACGCTCTGTGTTTTCAGATTCTAAGTAGTTCAACACACCGTTCCTGGCTTTGGCAACCAAATACAACTCTTGAAGAAATGTTGCCTTCTCCCCGTAAACTGCGTTTGCACGGATGATGCAGGTTTTGAGTTTATCACCATTGCTCAGCTGTAAAATCAGGGAGGGATGTTAGTGAGCGATGGATTCAGAGATTAAATCTTCTGCAGGGACACTGGGTTTGCCAGATGAAAACAAAACCTGGGTACATTAGGCTAGAGGACTCAAACCTTGCAGAGGTGATCTGGACAGCCAGGGCCTGGTGTGGGTCCTTAAAAATGCAAGGAGGTGCCCAGTTTGATTTCCCCCACCATAGCACACCTTGCGCCCATGTGTTGCTCACTGAGATATGTTGGATGGAGGGTACTAGTGGCATTAATCCCTTCTGCAGTTGTGATGTATAAATGAGTGTTTGCAACAACAAAAATCAGGTACCAGAGGAAGCCAGCCAGCTAAGCTGGCTGGCCTTAACCTGTAACTGGGAAGGCGAGATGCTCCAGGCGGTGATTTAGGACAGAATTCTTATCTTTACATTCTGCTTCATCCTCTAGAAGAACTCATCTTTTTGCTGTCTGTACTGGGAGCCTAAAAAGACTAGCCAGCTAACTTAGGTAGGTGACTGACTCTGGGTACACTAATATTTTTATTCTTAAATCACTCGGGCACATCTGAAAATTACACCTTTATGCAATATGAGCCAGGTGAACCTGGTTTCCTATGCCCTAATTTAACACAGCTCTTTCCAAAGTCACACTCCTTCTGGTGGAGTTAAAGCACAGGCTCAAAGGGCAGCATGCTTTGATCTTGTGAGAGTTTGGCAGCTTCCCAATGATGTGGGAAAATCAGGCTTTGCTAAGCTTCAAGTCAAGGCAGCAGTTGGATGCACACTAAGACAAGTTGAGGGGTCTTTCTAACTAGCGCTCTCCTTCCCCTCATCCTGTGCTGTAACACTAGGGGTGCTTCCATTGACTTTTGTACCTTTTTTCCATTGGCTTCAAATACAAGTTTTTCTGCCATGGCCTTTGTCTTCCCATAAGGCAGCTCCACTTCCCCACTGTATTTGGTGTCCTCATTTCCTCTGAAACAGATTGTGAGAGATGGTCAGTGACCATGGAGTAGAGCACAGGGCTTGGAGACATTTGTCACAGCGTGATTTACTCTGCAATCCCTGCTCTCCAGGGACTTACCACTGGCTGTGAATTGTATCAGTCTTGCTGCAGTTTGGGAGAAATAAGGCTTTAAGAAATACCAGGTGGTTCTGGGTGTTCATAGGCAGGTTTGCATGGGGGCAGTGGTTTGACTTCTGAGAGCTGGATTTGTTTTTGTCTAGTAGTGTGATTGAAGCAAACAATACTCTGGCAGGCAAATTAGAAGGCAGTGGAGTTACCTTTTTAAGCAACTCACAAGTGGCTGAAACAGGTGGAAAGAACACAAGAAGATGGAGGACAGGAAAATGAAAGCAATCCTACTTCATTTTTTC
>VZTL01040234.1:0-16692 GCA_013400535.1 Scopus umbretta
TAATGATTCTATGATCCTATGAACTGTCATCCTTTGCTTTTTAATATTGTAATTAATTTCATAAACTCTGCACAAGCACCATAGCTGTCTGTATCCTGGGCTGCATACAAAGAAGTGTGGCAAGCAAGTCAAAGGAGGCAATCCTCCCCCTCTACTCCGCTGTTGTGAAACCCCACCTGGAGTACTGTGTCCAGCTCTGGAGTCCTCAGTGCAAGACAGACATGGACCTGTTAGGCAGCGTCCAGAGCAAGGCCATGAAAATGGTCAGAGGACTTGAACATCTGTCCTATAAAGAAAGGCTGAGAGAGTTGGGGTTGTTCAGCCTGGAGACGAAAAGGCTCTGGGGAAACCTTGTTGCAGCCTTTCAATATAGAAAGCTAATAAGAAAGACAGATGGAGACTTTTTACCAAGGCCTCTAGTGACAGGACAAGGGGCAACAGTTTTAAATTGAAAAAGAGTAGATTTAGATTGTATGTAAAGAAGACTTTTTTTTTTTTTTTATGATTAGGGTGGTAAGACGCTGGAACAGGTTGCTCAGAGAAGTTGTGGATGCCCTGTTATTGGAAGTGTTCAAGGTCAGGTTGGACGGGATTTTGAGCAACCAGATCTAGTGAGAGTCTCTGCCCATGGCAGTGTGTGTTGGACTAGATGATCTTTGAAGGTTCCATTCAACCCAAATAATTCTATGATTCTGTGATTGATTCTACACTATATAAAACTTCCGGTTGTTATCAGTGATAGTTAAGTGACATGTTTAGCAGAGGATAGAATATTTTGGGATTCAGCTGGCTGCAGGAAGGTATTCTGTATAAGTAGTTACACTGAGGAGTTTGCCAAGAAATACATTCTAACAAGTCCATAATTTGTTTACTACATACTAATAAATAACCACTAATGAAGTGATCTTTAGCTGGCCAAGGAAAGCTTTCAGAGATTGGCCTACAGTTTTAGACCACTACCCCAAATAAGCTAGGTTGGGCGTTTTTGGTGTAAGTTTGTCAAAGTTTTTTTCCAGCTTTTGGTCTAATGCTTATCTCAAACCAAATTCTGTAAGTATTAATTTAAACAGGGTGAAATGGAGTGAGTGTATTTACTATGTATATTGTCCATTTACCTTAAATGCAGATGTGTTTTGTTCCCATTTTATTCTAACCGCACAAATTTTGTCAGGAACAGGAGGAAAAGGTTCTCTAAAGTAATGGCTTTAAATGAATATGCCAAGCATATTGGGTGTGGGAGTCAGCACCAAATATTTTTCTTTACAAATCTCCTGAGTGTCAGCAATACTTGATAATGTAATGTAGCCCATCTGAACTACTTTTAAGGAGTAGAAAGGTTAATCAGATAATTATTTTTCATGTTTAATGGTTTCATGGTTCATCACAGTAATGGATATGAAGACTAAGAAATCTTCAGATCATTAATCTTTTAAAAATTAATATTGTTTAGACATAGCTAGAAAAGTAAACTATGTCTACCATTAGAGAAAATTGAAATACAATTTTGGTAAAATAAAAGTTATTCTCACAAAATTAGAATAATCTAAGTAGTTTCCAGAGTGCGTTTGACTGGATGTTAACCAGGGGAAAATGGAATGTTACTTTCTCCAAATCTTTTTGACATCCAAATCCTTTCCTTTCCTATTGAAAACAAACAAAACCCCACTCCATAGAAAATCACTAACAAGTCCCTGCAACAAAACACAGTCAAAAGAGGATTTTAAGCAGATGTTCAAAGTTGCTGATAGAAAAAACAAGATTCATGAGAAGGTGGTTTATGCAGAGCTCTTTTTTCCCTGTCTAGAGTGACTCAGAAAATTAAATCTCCCACATTTGTGTGCAAATGGCATTCTGTTCATACACTGAAAGGTTAATGCGTTTCATCCATATTCTGTTCAGTGTTTTTTTTGCTTTAACCATAGTTGTACAAATAATGCAGATTTTTAAAGAAATGCATGTTATGTGAATGAAGCGCAGGGAAAAGTATTTTGATGTTCTGCCACTTTTCAAAAGTTTCTCTTTAAATACAGTTTTAAGATAATAATGTCAGGGACTGTTTATATTACCTTTAGCAGGATTTCTCAAAAAAGTGCATACAAGCCAAGGAGAAGTCATTTTGTTAAAACAGACATCATAGTGCATTTCAGTGCATCAAGATTTTTCTTTTCATAATGGAAATGTGATTTTGCAGCCATACACAGTTATAAACAATGGGCATAATACTAGATTTTCAGAGCAGTATAAACAATTTCTCAGAAATTTTAATCACAGGCAACATATTACCTACTTTAAACAAATGAAGGTGAAAAAGAGCAGATTCATTATATTGTCAGTACAGAGACATAAGCACAGTACTTGGTACCAGAATTTTTACCATCTGGACATCTGATTCTAATGTCAGCTACCTTAGCTACTAAACAACTGATTGTTAGTTGTGGTTAACTGTCCCTCTACTCAGGACACCTACTGTTTCTGAAGTGCTGATTTCCTCTCTATCTACTTAATATATGTTATAAATATATATATTTAGATAAAATATATATAATATATGATAATATAATATATATTATATATAAAATATATAATATAAAATTATATCAATATATAAAATGTTTAAAAAAATCTGGGGCCTGAAGATATTGGCATTAAAATAGCTACAAAGACATTACCTCAGTTTCAAGGTTATTAAAATATTTTTTTGATCAGTCAGTTCATGTTCCAGGAGACAATTATCAGTATGGGTTAGAAAAATAAAGACAGGAGGATTAAGCACACCTAAAAATATCTGACACTGCATAATCATAAAATTATCATACAAAGTGTAGCAGCTTTAAAGATTGTGTAAGTGAATGGAATTCATTCTTGTCTCTGTTCCTGACATCTGAAATTCTCTATACCAGACTAGGAGCCCAGTTCTTGCTCTGTGTGAGGGTGTTTCTTTGAAGTCATAGAAGGGATCTCTTGAGATCATCTGTTCAATCCCCCCTGTCTCAAATTGGCTGAAGCTGGTTGCTTAATACATTGTCTAGCCCTGTTTCTGAATATCTCCAAGGATGGAGACCTGCAACCTCTCTATTAAATCTATTCTAGTGTTTGACTGCCCTCACCATAAAAATTATTTTTTCTTATGTTTAAATGGTATTTCTTGTATTTCAGTTTGTGTCTGTTACCTCTTGTCCATCCACTGGATACCATGGAGAACAGTCTGGCTCCATCTTTATATACAGTGGGATTGAGTGCACTCTCATCAAGTTTGTAGATGACACCAAGCTGAGTGGTGCAGTTGATACACAAGAGGGAAGGATACCATCCTGAGGCACCCTGACAGGCTTGAGCAGTGAGCCCATGTGAACCTCATGAAGTTCAACAAGGCCAAGTGCAAGCTCCTGCACCTGGGTGTGGGCAATCCCCAATATCAATGCAGACTGGGGGATGAAGGGATTGGGAGCAGCCTTGTGGAGAAGGACTTGGGGATTCCAGTAGATGAAAAATTGGACATGAGCAAACAATGTGTGCTTGCAGCCCAGAAAGCCAATCATATCCTGGGCTGCATAAAAAGAAATGTGGCCAGGAGGTCAATAGAGGTGATTCTCCCCTTCTACTCTGGTGAAACCCCACCTGGAGTACTACATCCACTTCTGGGGTCCTCAGTACAAGAAAGACATGGACCTGCTGGAGCAGGTTCAAAGGAGGGCCACAAAAATGATCAGAATGATGGAACGTCTCTCCTATGAAAAAAGGCTGAAAGGGATTGTTCCACCTGGAGAAGAGAAGGCTCTGAGTAGACCTTATGGCAGTTTTTCAATATGTAAAGGAGGCTAATAAGATAGACGGATGGAGGCTTTTTACCAAGGCCTGTAGTGACAGGACAAGGGGCAATGGTTTTAAACTGAAAGAGGGTAAATTTAGGTTGGATATAAGGAAGAAATTCTTTACAATGAGGGTGTTCAGGAACTCACCATTAAGCTTTCTTTGGCACAGTTAGTGACTATCACTTTTCTGTGTTTTTAAGCTGTTGCTCCAGATTGCTGGTTCCCTGAAGCCAAATAAGGGAGCTCCTCTAATGACCTCAGTAGATTTCAGGATAAGTGTTTTGATATAAAGGTGGACCGACTTCCTAACCTTAGAGGCTTACATAAGTTGTCTGCATGACAGAGAACTGCAACATTGTTGTCATGCACTTGCAACAAGTAAATCTAGAAACTCTGGAAGTAACTCATTTCCAGATGAGGGCAGTGATTTATCAGAGATCCCACTGCTCCACCATAGAATGGAGCTCAGCTGGGCATGCAGCTGACTCCCAGGGGGATCCCTGGTACCAGTTTTGCGAAATTCTGCTGCTAGGTTATTATAATTTACCTTTCCCACTTAATTTATATCAAAAGTTTTAAGCATAAGTGGAAATATTTTAATCATAACTATTTGCAGATAAGATACTGTAATGAGATCTAGTGATAGGTGTAAGTAAACCCCTCTCATTCTGATACATTAACATATAAAAAAAGACATCTCTCTCTCTCCTCAAAGGAGGTAACAACACAGTGGTAAGAAAAAGTAGGATAAGAGTAGGATAAGTCTGGGTTAGAATTCTTACTTCCAGCACTGCATCAAGAAACCAAAGCTTGGGGCTACAGTGTTAGGGAATTTAGAGAAAAAGAACAAGTGGAGTTCAGCCAAAGAAACAGTCCGTAGCTCTAAGTGTTGTAAAAACTAATTTTTAAAATCTGAATGTTTGTTTGTTTGTTTGTTTGTTTGTTTAAAAAGGGGGATCAAGATAACCAGAAGTAAAGTTTAGTCGTATTGAGCAAAGCCTTATTATTGGGCAGAATGGGGGTAACTGAGAAATAAAATGCAAAATCAAGGCAAAGACATTTGTAGCAGAATTGTTGACAACAAAGGCAAGGAACTTTAAACTCTGTTATCTATGCTGTTGGCCTTCCTTTTGTGCAGTCTGGGGAACTAGCTGAAGCATCTTCCCTTCAGCACTTCAGTTATGGTGTCTGAAGCATTCCAAGACAAGGTTAAATTTCCAGACAGATGAAACAGAAGTAACATAAGTAGTGTTAAACACAGATTAAACATACTTGCTCTCAGTTGATATGATGTTCCTGTACTGTATCTCATTCCTTTCTGGATCCTAGTGGCTCATCTGGGTAAGTGAACTATTAGGTGCTTACTTTGTTATTTTGAAGACACATTCTTATGATATTGAAAGATTATTTGTAGTATGTGTAAAACATTGTTTGAGTCAGTTGTTGCATGTTTAGCATGATATCAATTTACAAGTTTTAGAATAAGCTATCTTCTCAAAAATGTATCATGTTTCTGCAAGTGTAGCAAACTGTATTGTCTCTCCAAGGAGTCAGATGAGCCCCAGTGCTGACAACAGGTAGTACATAAATGTGTGTGTGACTGTATGGGAGGAGAATGAGGAATTAGACCTATGTATTTCATCCAGATAAACCAAAGCCTAAGACTGCAATGGAACGGGTCTCTTTCTTTCAATTTCATCCAGTAGGTGTCAGGGGTTTCTGCCTTTGCCCTGGCCTGACATCTCATTTTTCTCCACATTAATGTGTGGGGCCTTAGTCAAGGGATGCCTGATTCTGACTGCAGCATGTTAACCCTTATACTCAGTTTCTTCTTTAAAATACTCCTGGAGTTCAAGATTTAGTCTTCTCCTGAAATGAGAATTACTTTCCTCCTTTTTTTGGGACATAACTGTCTAATCAAAATGAGCAAGTATCTTTTTGCTAGTTCTGGTGTTCTCTCTTATACATGACTGGCCAGTGAACAACTCATTTTCTCCCTGTGACTCACTGTGTGTGTTTCATGGTGAAGTGTGCTCTCCACTGGATTTTATATTCTGTTACCATGCCTGTATAGAAACAAACCCAATGGTAACATCTACGTGTGACAGATCTGTGTAATCTGCTGTTTCTTGATGACACATAATAATAATAATGAACCTTTTTGGAGTGATAGTGAGTGTGGTGTGATTGATTCCTGAACTTCTCTAAAGCATAATGTAATAAAAGGGAAGTAACCAACCATTTGCCATACAAAAATCAGCTTCATGTGGGCTGTTCTGACTTGTTTCTTCGAATATTATTCAGAGATACAAGCTTTCCTGAGGAGTTTTTGTTTGGAGTGTGGCAAGTGGTTTGCTGATGCATAGCAACCAGCAAAATTAACCTGATGATCTGACTGATCTGAATGACATGCCAGTTCAGAGACTGAAAAGTGTGCCTTTTAACGGTAAGGATGTTGCACTTCATTACAGACTAATGAGAAAATGAAATTATTACAGCATCAGAAAATGTCTTTGAAACTGAATTTAAAATTGATCCTAAACTTGCTGTTGAAACAAAATATTTTTTTCATTTTTCAATTTTTTTATTTTTCAAAATTCAGTGTGTGACTCTCCAAGATACTGTTGAATTTGTTCTGAACACTGTTAAAATCTCAGTTGCCTGAGAATTAGAATCACTAGATTAAGTTTACTGTATCTCATTTGAAGTAATACATTTTTGTTCTGCGGTAAACGGATTTCTCATTAATATCAGAGTTTTTCTCTAAGAACCAATGAAAATACATTATTTTCTATTATAATTTTACAGAAAATTAAGCAATTAGAACTTTTCTTGTGTTCAACAGCTATCTAGATGAAAAGTATTTAAATTATTGACACAGTATAATGAAATACAAATTTACCCCTTTGCTATCTATAGTTTTTCTAGTTATCATTTTGGAGTTCCATCATAAATTGTTTAATACCATGCTCCAATGACTGTCATCATTACCATATTTTTCTATCCTTGACCTTTTATTGATTTGATTGACTTTAATTCATCAGCAAGAACTACATGTTGTATAAGTGTTCAGTTTTGTAGATGAAGCAGGTGAGTCCTTTTGGAATACCAACCTCTTCCAAAAAGCCAGCTGCTGAAATTTAGCATCTTCTCCAGTTGATGCTCATGGTGGTCCATCCTCCATGTCATATGTATTGTCCCTGTGTATTTATACTGTATAGAAAATTAAGAAACACACATACACCCCGCCCCGTGGTGGCACAGCCCCCCCACACACACCCGGGCCACTCTGAGGTCTCAGGGTAAGCCCTATTGTGCTGTTATCTTGGTCACAAATGCTGTGACTTGGCTTCCAGCAGTCTCTGTCCACACCTGGGCCATCTGATGCCTGAATGGTACATCAGGGCCACTCTGAGGTCTCAGGGTAAGCCCTATTGTGCTGTTATCTTGGTCATAAGCCAGTGACTTGGGTGTCAAGCACTCCCTGTCCACACCTGGGCCATCTGCTGCCTGAATTGTATACTAGAGTGAGTCAGCACAAATTGTGGCCAGAATGTAAAATACTGACCAAAGTCAATCATCTCGAGATCCTATAAATAGCGATCCAAAAGGGAGACCGTTCGAGCTCTCCAGGACCGCAGTGGGCTGTGTGACCCAGTGTCTCCCCCTGAGCTGGGGCGCCTCTCGGTAGATTTCGCGAGGATTGAAGGATCATCCGTTGACAATTTCGCGAGGACTCAAAGGCCTGAGTTGGCGAGGTTCACCGACCGTCCATTGATGAATGCCGGCACATAAAAGTAATTAATGAAACTCACGAAAAGGGAAACTTTAATCACAGGTTAACCTTGGAGTGTGTGCATGCAATTTGATTCAGAACTGTTTGTCTGTCTGTCTGTACGCGTGTATGCGATTTGATTTAGAGCTGTTTGTCGGTCCGTCTGTGTGTGATTTGATCTGTGTAAGTTTCAGGTGACCCTTGCTATTCTCGAATCTTTAACTAAGTCTCTATTTTGATTGTAACAAATTCCATTGAATTGCTCTGTTAAATTGGCTGCTGCTTAAGTGTTAAGAATTATACAACCTAATTCTGTGATCTGTCTCAAAAATATTAATAAATCCTAAACTGCTGTTAAACCAAAGCCGTGTAAAAAAATGTATATTCGAGACATCCCCTTACATTCATTCTAGTGGGAAATATTACAAACTGCTAACCATTGTGCTTTTCAGGAATGCATCCTCAGCAGACAGCAAGGTATGACATAATTTTTTTGTGTGATTTGGGTATGTTTCTTTTTTAATTAGTAATTTAAAGCATGTTTTTTAAAAGGCCATTTTAATTGACTCTATGCTTCTTTACATGTATGTTGTTATGAAATCTAAGAATGGTTAAGCCCTGTGAGATTCTAACATATATGTGCACTAAGAGATAAATATATTTTTTATTTAACTTTTTTTTAAAAAAACTAATGTAACACATGTCAATCAAGTGTAATACTATTACTTTTGGCTGCAATACATTTTTAGTCTCTAGTTCAATGGTGTTATGAGAATTTTTTAGCTGAAACTGAGATTAGGAACTATTTCCATCAGGCACATGATATATTTCTCAACATGAAGAAAAGACAATCTTTTTTGAATCATTTGTGTATGGTGGGAACAGTTGCTCCCATGATAACACTATCTATATTCAGAGGAGCTACAGTGCTGTAATCTGTAATTCATGTCTATTTATATTAATGCATTTTAGCCCAGTGCTGGGGGAACAGAAAGTATGCTTGATACTTCACAGTGAGACAGAGTGCTCCAGACTTAACTGTTCAAGCTGGGCTGAGAAAGAGCATGACAACTGTCCAAGACTAAGGAGACTGTTCTATTTAAGCCCATGTGATTATGGCCCTCGACATATGTTTAAGGAACATGTATCCATTGCAGTCCAAATTGTTGTATGAGTTACTACAATCATTACCAGAGTGAGAGATTCCTAAATCATACTTGATGCTGCACCCACAAATCCTGTTCTGTCAAGAACTTGTGCAGTACTGGACAATCCAGCAGTGATCATATCATGGTAATTTTAGCTTCTAAGGCTGCTCTAATTAATATAACAGAGCAAAGTGGCTATAATGCAGGTAAGAGTTTGGGACTCCAAAAAAACTTGACTATTTTTTCTCTCATTTTCAAAACCTTAGGGAAAGGAAGAAGCTGCTTAACACCTGTCTTTAGCTGTTTGTGCCAGAATCAATTTAGAATTTCAGACCTCATTGTTCACAATCCACTAAAGCACCTCCACTGGTATTTCCTTCTCCAGGATCTGTTCAGTTTTCTCTAAAAGGAAGTCCCTGAAATAGTGGGTGGCTGCAAGATGCTCTGTGAAGGTGAAGCTGTGAAAGGTGAAACTGCAAAATACTGGTAAGGGACTCTGAATACTGACAGCTATGAATCTTGTAAAGGGACATTGTGGTCTGACTTTTGTTGTTTTTCTTTTGGAATAGATTCCTAGTGCATGCTAAAATTTTGCTCTAAGTGTTCTTATGCAACTTCTGCAAGGCACAGGGAGCATTCTATATCCCCTCTATTCTGTGGAATACTTAGTGGAAAAAACAGCGTGCTCTTCAGTGTGCAGATTACAACCAGTTGTACAGAATTATTCTAATGCATATCAGATTGCTTTGTTTGGAGGTGAAGTCCTCCATATCTATTAATAAATTTTCAGTGAAGCATGTGGGTAAAATACATGCTAAGTTATAGTATATGATTATTCTCCTCACAAAATACACAGAAGAGATCGGTGGAGAGAGAAATATAGAAATGCCAGTCCTTCATGTCACATGTAAAGAAACCTTTACTCTGATCTTTTTGCTGAGAGAATTGAAGATGGTGTTCACTGAATTAATTATTAAAATAAATAAAAAATAAAATTCAACTTATTTTTTTAAAACATCTTCTCTAGTATACTTACAAAATCAAAGTTGAATTGTAGGATTTTGACATTTTGGTACAATCTGGGAGAGTCAGTATAGAAACTGACTTTCAAATGCCTCAATTTGATTTTTTCATGTACTATTTATTATTTATAAAAAGTGCTGATAAGCAAAGTAGTTAAGCACAGGTGTGGTATACTGCTGTGTGTATATGTATATATAAGCAATAGAATATGTTTTAAAACTTGTTCATGTAATATTGCATAACTCAACTCTCTGAGCTATTAAATTATTAACTTTTGTATAGCAGTTAACTTTTCCTTGAAGTTACCTGTTAATATTTAGCACATAATAGTTAATAGTTCTGCCCTGAAATTATTACTTGTGAAAGAATGTGCTAATTTTCAACCTTGTTTGAAAACATAAGAAACTACACTCTACCTTTTTCATACTTACTAAAAAAAAGAAGAAAACTAGTAACTGATCTGCTTTTTAATGTAATGTCACTTGAATTGGCATTCATAACAATTATAAATAAACTAGCATTAAATCTGTAATCTGAACACCAAGAGGCATAAAAATCAGGAAGGATTGGACCTTTGTGAGGAAATCTCCAAATATCCTTAAATGTTATAGCAAGGAGTGATGGTTGCTCAGCAGATGGTGCTCTTTTCTTTCAGTTGGTATTCAGTCAGTGCCACGGCAGAAGACTTAGCTGGTTTTTTTCTCAAGCATAACCAAGGTCCTGGTTAAACCTGATCAGAAAATAGAAAGTGTGCTCTGTGGAAAGGAAAAAAAGAATCAGATTCTTATGTGTAAGGCTGACAACTGAAAACTTTCCACTCATAGTCAAAAAGAAAACAATTTATGAGTGTCATGCAGCTAGTACATTAAGTACTTGATTTCCTTGGGATACTGTACACTTGAGATACTGCAGCATTTCAGTGTATAAGTTTACATTCTGAGTAGGTTTTTCCAATTTCTGAAGTCTCATTAACTTACAGAACATAATGTTAAGAACAGTGTGTCTGTAGTGTTTTCTAATTACTCTACAGGTCCTTTAATTGATACATTTGGATTCAACTTTTAAAGTAAAATATTATTCAACTTAGAAGTGTTAGATGGCTGTACAGTACAGGCTTAAAATAGAATTTGAAAATAAATGGAATTTTAAAAACTAAGCCAATTTATACAGGTTTTTAAACTGTAGAAACTGATGTTTAGCCATATAAGGAATTTTGTATTGCAAGAGATAGGCATTAACATATTTAGATAGGTACTAACATATTTAAGATACCTTATTGATTTTTTTTGATCATTGGATGTTGGGCTAATTGTGTCACTATCTTGAACTTCAGTACCAAACTTCTACTCAAGCCCTAGAGTAAGTGTCCAAAATTACCTCTGTGGAGCTTGCCCTCAGTGATGACCCAAGGTCCAGATGTACTCTTGGCAAGTAAGCAACTCGGTGTTACTTTTGGAAAGAGAATCACCAACCTTGTCTGCAGTTTTCTCTGTCCAAATACTTTCTGGTTGTATTATTCTTTGTATACAGATGTCTATTAAGTGTAACATATAGCCTTTAATCTTTTCTCACAGTAATTGCCTACATTTCTTATTTAAAAAAAGACAATTTAACTGTACGTAAAAAAAATGACATTTCTCCTCTAGACTGACTTTTTCAAAGTCTCAGGTCTTACAGTTGGTGGAGCTGATCAGATGCTTTCTTGCTCCTGAAGGTAGCACGTCTTAAAGGGTTTTTCTCTTGTCCTGCTTTACTCTGTCCTCCCTTGTTCCAGGTCACATGCTATTATCCCTTTCTTTATGCAGGTCTGGTGCTTGTCAGACTCTCTTGTGTGCTGTTTTAACTTGCTAGCAAGCGAAAAAACTAACATCTTTCTTCTAAGCCAGGTTTCTGTTACTTTACTCAGTTAAAGACTGTCATGGAAAGGTTCAAAATCCACCACAGACTGCAGAAGACATAGGAGATGCTGGAGACAGGACGATGAGGGGGTTATAGGCAGAAGGGAGCAGAAACTCACTTTCTGGGAGCAGTGCGCATCCCTTTACCTTATCTTATACTGAGGCATCTCAGTATATTGGAGTGGAGACTTTTTCACCAGAATGATCTGCATTACTTTTACTGATCTGCAGTTATATAAACCACCACCATTATGCATATGAAGGAATACATGGGATTAATTATGTTTTTACTAAATACCTCATAAGTAGATTTTGAATGAGAATTACCATGGTCTGCTATTTCTATGAAAAGTTTGATGGTATCTTGCTATGGCAGTCTCAGTAACACAAATACAAGAATATCGGACACATTGGATCTTATAAACCCTGATAGAAACGTGGAGAACTAGAAGACCCTGAAAAACACTGAAGAATCAGCCTGAACCACAAGCAGAGGACAAAACCCGTGCATGGAGCCAAATCCAGTAAATAGAAATTGATACAGTGGAATAGAACTTCAGTGTAGATGGGTAGGGAATTTTAAATAACATAATGGTACTAATACATTTTTCCAGCCTTTCTTTGTTTCATGGATTATATGCCTTTTTTACCACCTTGCCTGCACCCTGACTGCTATTCAGCTGTCCTGCACAGTACCTGTTACCACTTCCATATTTCTGTAAGTACATACAAACAGAAATGGTGTGCCACTCTGTGTCCCTGATCATGGTGCTTCATCTCTTCACTTCTGCCTAGTTGACTCTTAATTCCCTGAAAAGGGTGATATCCAGGTGACTGTTTTAAAGAGAGACTTACAGGGAAGAGAGACTCAATAAGTGATGTCTTGGAGAGAATGAAAGAGCACACATCACTCTCAGCTTTAATTATATGGCTTTACAATATTCACAGGAACAGCCAGCTTGTCAGTGGTCATTAATTTCTCCAGGTTGGCAGGGCAACTGGTTTTTACTGTGATGCTTCATATCACACCTGTGGAGTAGCAATGCACATGAAGAAGCTAACTTTATTTGCTTTTTCCTTATAGCTCTAATGCCATGAGAAAGAAAGGATGGGGAGAGAGAAAGAATAGTGAATGGTGTTGCAAAGGCAAAAAACTTTCTTGAAATACAGAGCAAGGTAGTCTTTCGAATGTACATAGAGTTATGAAAGATTTTTAGTGTAGTATTAATTAAGAATAGTATTAATTTTTTGGTATTGCTATGTGTTGAATAAAAAAAGAGCTGACTTCTCACTTGGGTCATGGATATCTCTTATATCATTATCATCATAACATACTCAAGGACTCAAATAATATGGAAACTGCAACCTTGTTACAAGAACTGTATTACAAACTATGCATGAATGTGCAGCAAAAATAGCACTAAATGTGATAACACTTAGCAAATCTGATTAAACTGTGATACCAGTACACTGAGCCAAGAAGACATGTAGCATTCCTAAGATGTCTGCTGTGAAAAAAATGCATACTGACAAAAACCTGAAATTAGTATCAGTGTATGAGTACAAGACATCCCTCATTTTTTGAATTTGTGTCATTCCACTCAGTCCTTCCGACTTACCAAGCTTGCTTTTCTCCTACTCCCTTGTGCAAGATTCTCTCTTACTTGCTCTCCTGAGCTTCTGCCAAAACACATCAAGCAGCAACCAAAAGGAACATTTTTTTTTTTTTTCCTCTGGAATCTGTCTGTCTTTCAGTCTTTTAGATGTGCGACTTTATTATGTCTTGGTCTTTTCTATATATCTCATTACTGTAGGTGAACTTTCCATATGCAGACCAAACACTGACATACTATGGAGAAACATTTTTCTCTGTTTATGAACCTTGGGGTATAGAGTAGAAAAAAACAAACATTTGTACAATCAATAGCCACCTTTGATTTAGAGAATGCCAGCTCTGGAAAACAATTTGTAACAAACAATATAGGTAAAAGATACAGCATGGGTTGTCATACTATTCTTGGATAGAATCTCATGTCTCTAGTATGACAGCCCAAATGATTGAGCTACTTATATGCCACATTAATTAGTATAATCATCAGGGTCATAAAATAACCAGTCACATGCTTTTCTGTCTTAAGATCATTATCGTGTATGGGAGGTAATATCTGCAGCTACAGGACAGACTAAGCAGAGCATTCTAAGAAAGTGGGTTTGAAATCCTACAGTTCTGCTGCCATGTCATGCCTGTCTTTTGGCCCACTAATGAGTAGTATTTGACTGAGCCCAAAGCCATTGCCTTCCTTTGCAGGTGATTCTGAGTCACAAGTTATTCTCCACTTTGTATATGTTGGCAACTACCTGTGTTCATCACAATTTGCTCCAGACTGCCTGACTTCACTTTGAAAAAGAAATAGCATTATGAAACTAAGATGGTAATAAGACCAATAGAAGAGAAATTTTGCCTATGACAGAGAAGCTTCAAGGTTAAATGAAGTCACAACATAAGTACTATTGGTCAGGCCCACTGGGCAGTGGGAGTGCACGCAACAATCTTTGTACAACTGTATCAAGTTAGATATCAAAAAATGGGTGGAATCTAGTGCCAATGGTCATAGACATATCACACAGTGTCCTGCTCCATCCACTGCTGATAAGCATGACAGAGGCAAGGTGGGTTATTGGTGAGCAATGTCCTGTAATAGGTAATGACAAAGTCCATTTTTGGACAAGTCAAATAACTTTGACTCCTGGACAGTTATCAGCTTCCCCACCCTCATTCAGTTATCTTCCACATCCCCAGCAAACATGGATCACTCCTACCGTTTCAGACACAGTGCTTGAAGATTTCCTCCTCTGAGCTGGAGAGAGGAAGTAGAATGGTTGTGCCAGCCTCACCTCAAACTGGGTACCTTCTCAAAACAGGCCTATGGAATGCAGAAGTTCTCTTAGGCAAGACATGGCAAGCTGCCCAAGATGCCAAAATGATTTGCTGTGACCCTGCTTCACTGCAGCTGAGTCAGTGCTAGGTGCAGTGCAGCTTGCCAATCCGGATGAATATTGCACCGTCAATGACATTTCCAGTGAACATTGTATCTTTCAAGTTGTTGCAGGACTAAAAATATGACATACCTTTGGCTTCTAGACTAGTCTGTTCACACAAATTCTATGTAATTGGGTGCAGCTAACCTTCCTGACACTAATATTGTCAAGTTTCTGGAACACAAAGAGAACATAAACTTCAGTAGGCACTGAGAAGTCATCCACTG
Organism: Scopus umbretta; assembly: GCA_013400535.1. NCBI lineage: Eukaryota > Metazoa > Chordata > Aves > Pelecaniformes > Scopidae > Scopus > Scopus umbretta. The sequence goes on from VZTL01040234.1 coordinate 14,923, forward strand.
CTACAACAGATTGACCTTTCCCAGTCTGTGTAAGTGTTTATCACATGTGCATGCACATCTTGATTTCCTGGCAAGAATATTTAGAATACATGCAAACTTTGTTGGGAGTGCCTGCTTGTCCTGGAGATAATAGTGTTTCTGTAGGTGTATAAATCCATGCATTTTGTGTAAATCACTTAGCTGCTGAGATAAGCAAGTAGGTTACTACTCCCAAGCGGGAGGAGTTGGCTCCTAGGAGCCAGCTAGCTCCTGTTCCTAGTTACAGCCTCTAAAATCTGTATACAGAGCTGTTTGTATGAACACTCCCTAGTTGCCTTGTCACAACAAGATGACTGAGCAGCATTTTATCATTCATACTTTTTATCCTGATCCCATCTGAGCTTGTTTTACTATAAGCATGTGGACTCAATACGGAGCATGCGAACAAATATACTGCTCCAGGGAAGACAAAGTTCCTTATATTCCAAAGACTGTCTGTGTGATAAACATTACTTAGTTTGAATTGGAATTAAAAATCCCACCTTAGTGCAGAAATGCTATAAATGCAAAAATGCCATAAAAGTATTTCCTTATCTAGTAATTTGAAGAATTCATTCTGGTTCTTTTTCTTTGCCCTTGAAAAAAAATCACTCTAGGGCAGCTCTGAGTAGTGTTATGTTATAAAAAGACGGGTTATTGTCCTGGTTTAACCCCAGCCAGCAACTAAGCACCCCATGGAGCCACTCGCTCACTCTCCTCCTGGTGGGATGGGGAGAGAATTGGAAGGCTAAAAGTGAGAAAACTCGTGGGTTGAGGTAAAGACAGCTTAATGGGTAAAGCAAAAGCCACATGCACAAGCAAAGCAAAATAAGGAATTCATTCACTACTTCCCATCGGCAGGCAGGTGTTCAGCCATCTCCAGGAAAGCGGGGCTCCATCACACATAATGGTTACTTGGGAAGACAAAGACTATAACTCTGAACATCACCCTGTTCCTTCTTCTCCCAGCTTTATATGCTGAGCATGATGTCATATGGTATGGAATATCCCATTGGTCAGTTGGGGTCAGCTGTCCCAGCTGTGTCCCCTCCCAGCTCCTTGTGCCCCCCCAGCCTGCTCGCTGGTGGGGTGGGGTGAGAGGCAGAAAGGGCCTTGACTGTGTGTAAGCACTGCTCAGCAGTAACTAAAACATCCCTGTATTATCAACACTTTTCATCACAAATCCAAAACATAGCCTCATACTAGCTTCTATGAAGAAAATTAACTCTATCCCAGCCAAAACCAACACAGTTATTTATGTCATTCTGTGTATCAACTAGCCCTGAGGTGTGAAAACTTAATGAGCAGGCTCTTGCAACAGACCTTTACAGTTTTTCAGAGTTTTCTTCTAATATTTTTTTCACATGAGGAAAGGACACACATACCTGAGTGGTATGGGGCATAACCAACAAATAGTTACGGTCTGTGCATGATTGGAAGGCATTCAAGGATACCATGCTGAGTCTACATCCCCATTGTCTCCTGCTTCCTGCTATAGCGTTTTTCAGCAGATTGAAACAATCAGTATTGAACCTCATATATGTGAAAATTGTGTCATTTACAGTCCACTCTTCACATACTACTACATAGTTCTTTACAAATAGTCAGGCACATTTGGGCCAGTGTGAAAAGTGGTTAAGATGGTATTGTTCCTCCTTCATTGTCAAGAACACTGGAGGTGCTTGTGGCTGGGACAGGAAACTAATAATTTCCACGCCTGTGTTGTTCCTATAGTCTTTGCAAATGGAAATG
>VZTL01040235.1:0-12144 GCA_013400535.1 Scopus umbretta
TTCTATGATTCTATGATTACTCAATACATAAATTTTACTGATATTTCCAGCCGTTGAGATCAGCTAGTCTGCCTTTAAGTTCTCCTTTTTAGAATCTCAGTTTTCCAACCCCTGGTACTGCTGGGACACCGCAACCTCTTCCATAGTATTTGCTCTGTGTTTTTCTGTTTTATTTTCATGGATCTTCCTTGAATGAGGAAAGAAAAGCAGGCCAAAGTATGGCTTTAAAAAGGGGGAAAAAAAGCAGGAGGCCTGTGCTAATGGTTATACTTGAATTGTCTGGAGACACAATGGAGGCTTTAATTAATTTCACTAAATTTAGTAATTTTTTGGCAGTTTTGATTGATTTATTATGTGTTACAACTGGTCTTGATTTACTGCATTGCGTTTATACTACTGGGTTTTTTTTGTTGCTTATGTGCTTCATATTTAGTCATAAGTTCTTGTGGTTTGCAGTTTTTGAGTTACACTGTGCAAAACATTCACACTACAACTTGAAACCAGGTGTTTCAATATGAAAGCAAATCACTCCAAGATTTACACAAGCAACTGTGTTAGCAATGCATAGAGTTTGTCAAAATCTATTTGTTTAGGTTAGAATTTTGGTTCTAAAGATGATGGTGTCTGCAGTGAATTTTCAGATGGGCATGTTTATAATTTGTGATATATTTAGTATTATAATTACGTATCTTATCAATTAATTGTGTTTATGGTTTTTAATATATTTGCCCTGAATCCTATGCCAATATATTTAACATAAAACCAAGCCAAGCCAAGCCAAGCCAAACCAAAAATCCTGACTCTGTGATCCATTCATTTTGTTGCTGTATTTTAGATTAGTGGAAGGGATTTTAAAATGAATACTAATACACAATATTAATACACAATAAAAAAAGCTCTTTGGACCACCATTAAGTTTAACAAGATATTTCCTACGAAGCCTGGCTTCGTTGTGATGTAAATTATCTAAGATCTTAAGTGGCAGGAATTGTGCAGCTGCTTGAGTTGTTTAGCTCAAAATGCTAGTAAATTATTACAGGGACCACTTAATAGAAAAATCATGTCAGCCGCAGAAGCATTGATGTGAGTATTCTGAACCTTAATAAATTTCAGTATATTCATTGTGTCAAGAACACTCACAAGGTCACCAAGGGCAAAGGAGGCGTTGCAAATATTTTTAGTGTGCTCATCACATCACAGGATTGAAAACGTTCATGATTTCTCTGGAAGGGGATAGATGATAGCTAGAAATTGAAAAGAACATTTTAATACCTTAATTATTGTGCCTCTGGTGGTAATAGTTAATATGGAATTTCTCCTTTTGTAGATGTGCATATATATTTATATTTTCTGGAGGACATTGGTGTGTTTCAATCACAAATAAACCATGCTGAGTATTACAAACAGCCCTGGCTTTTCTGAGCTTCTGTGAAGCTGGCTGGAACCTGATCTTGTTTGCCCCAACTTAATAATAATGATTTCAAGATTCTACTGATTTCAGTGGAGTTTTCATTTATTTGTGTTGGCATCAGAATCTGGTTCTTGTTGGTAAAAGAGGACCTTTTGTCTGCTTGTTTTGTAAAATAGATATTTTCATTATCCTCTGTATTTTTTGTGTCTTTGGATTTTAGTATTGCTATTCCTTAACCTTATTTTTCTTGCTTTCTCTTTCCTTTAAAACAAATATTTTTTTGAGCCTCCTTTTTATCTTTGGTCCTGAAGTTTTACAAGATGCAATCTTTAGTGGCAGGACAGGCTTGAGGCCATCTTACTCACTGACTCTCCTTCTTGCTCCTGTCACACATCACTGGTGTGCACTCTTGCTGCCTGCCCAATTGTGCTGGATGACCATTCATGTGACTTTGTATGTACAGCTGATATTTGTTTTTCAAAAGATCATTTCTCCTGTACAGCTTTGCTGCATGGCACCGCCAAATGGAGCACACTGTAGCAAGAAGGTATGCAGAGCTATTACTGCTGGCAGACGTTACTTTGAGAAAACTGCCCTAGTTTCCACTAAAATTATCTAAGAAACAATGTATGAATGGCTGATGTCTAAAATAAAATTTTAAAAAATGAAAAAAAAAATTATCTAGTAAATGTGGAACCTGGTATCAGGTAAATCTTGGCCACAGATATCCAAACGGTAATGTAATTTTAGTATTAGATGCTAGGAATCCAGGAACATCAGATGGACCTCAAATATGGGTCATTTTTTAGCTATGTGTAGGACCTTGTTGGTCAAGAGAAAGATGGCAGAGAAATTAAGTCTTTACTTCTGGGGTGTTAAGGTGCTGATGCTATGATGGGGAAGGTGGTTAGGCTCTGACTTGTTTTCTTGGTACTGATTTCTGAAGAGTTTGGATACACTGAGTTTATATTGTGTGAGAGAAAAGGCAGTGAAAAAGTTTTGCAAGTGTCTGGGTACTTTAGATCCCAAGGATCCCAGTTAGTGGATCCTAAGCCTACATGTGTGTGGTGGGTTGATCTTGGCTGGCTACCAGTTGTCCACCAAGTCTTCCTCAGCAGGACAGGTGGAGCAAATACAATGAAAAAGCTTGTGAGTAAAGATAAAGACAGGGAGATCACTCACAAATTACTGTCATGGGCAAAACAGACTTGACTTGAGGAAATTAATCTATTTTCAATTATTAACAGAGTAGAACACTGAAAAATAAAACAAAACTAAAAACACCTTCCCCACCACCACACCCCATTCTCTATAGGCTCAACTTCACTCCTGACTCTTCTACCTCCTCCCCTCGAGCAGCACAGGGGGATGGTGAATGGGGGTTACAGCCAGTTCCTTTCTGCTGTTTGTATCTCCTCACACTCTTTCCCTGCTTCAGTTTGGGTCCTCACCATGGGATGCAGTCCTTCAGAAACAGACTGCTTCAGTGAGGGTCTCCCATGGGTCACAGGTCCTGCCAGAAAACCTGCTCCTATGTGGGCTCCTCTCCACAAGTTGCAGCTCCTGCCAGGAGCCTGCTCAGGTGTGGGCTCTCCATAGGCTGCAGCTTCCTTCAGGGCTTGTCCACCTGCTGCAGTGTGGGGTCCTCGATGTGCTTCAGGGTGGACATTTGCTGCACCATGGACCTCCATGGGCTGCAGGGGAACCTCATCATTGTCTTCGCCGTTGGCTGCAGAGGAATTTCTGCTCTGGCACCTGGAGCACCTTCTCCCCCTCCTTCACTGACCTTGGTGTCTGCAGGGCTGTTTCTCTCACATATTCTCACTGCTTTCTCCCAGATACTGTGCAGCTTTTTTTATCCCTTCTTAAATGTGTTATCACAGAGGTGCTACTAGCGTCACTGATGGGCTTAGCCTTGGCCACTGGTGAGTCTGGCTTGAAGCCAGCTGGAAGTGGCCCTATTGGACATGGGGGATGCTTCTGGTGTCTTCTCACCAAGGCCACTCCTACAAACCCCATTCCCCTGCTGCCAAAACCTTGCCAAGTAAACCCAATACAGTGTGATAAAGGGGTAAATCTGAGTCCGCTATGTATTAATTATTGTGTCTACTGTTTCAGGTAGCATGGGAACAGGGTCTGTTCTTAAGCACTAACATAAAGTAACAACAACATCAGAGAAAGACAGGAAAACACGGCAGAGGTGGGTAGACTGGATCTTCAGAGTGTTATCTCCCTTTTGTGCAGTCTGGAGGTTACTATTCAATTTTTTATACTGTCAGCCATTTTTTATATTGTCAAAGGAAAGTTCCCTTTTTTCTGGTGACTGAATGAGACTTCTGGAAAATGCAGGATTAGAAAGGTAAACATTAGAAAATGTACTTAGCTGGGAGGACAAATGAAGAGTTGGGAAGAAAGGAAAGCATTAGGAAGGAATCACTTGGCACTGAGATATCTGGCTTTGTTACTCAAAATCAGCAGTAATTCAGGCACTGAATACCAGTTTGAAATCCAATTTGTATCTGTGAGAATAAAGGACAGTATAACATACTTTGCAACTTTTCTTATTTCCTTCCTCTCAAAGGCTCTCTGCTTTTGTAAATATGCCAATCCAGATGTGCAGTCTGTTGACCTAGCTGATTGCTTCTTATGAATTGTTAGATAAAGGCTGGGAAAATAGGACTAAATTAAGTTACAGCTAAATCCCAGCAATATAGATTGGCAAGCAGTTTGCATTTTTCAATCATGTGAAGTTTGACTAATGTAGATAGTTTACAACATTTCTGTGAAGAAGGCTGGAACTTCTCACAGTCCCCCTGCTTTCGGAGGGAAATGACACTACATATACAAAACATGCTCCTAACTCAGATGTAACTTCTCATTCACTGACACAATAGGTTTTGTTACTCAAAATTAAAAGTTGCATGCACTATTGCTAGGGTTTTTTATGCAAATTAAAGACTTTTGAAGGCCAAATGGATATTCTACATTTTGTCCCAATCATTTGCTGCGCATCACTTAATGATTCATATTTCAGAAATACTAAACTGTGACTTTCTAGATCATGTTCTCATTGAATTTAACTATTTTCAGTAAAATAGCTGCTTGAGAGGTTTTGCAAACATTCAGAACTTAACTGCTTGTAATCTCAAATGCAATGAATAAAACTAAAGGAAATCAAGGAAATCTCCCTGTTTGTAACTCGTGATTCTCCACCTCATTTACTAATTTTACCTTAAATTTATTTTAAGATTTATTGTCAGGTACCTCTAAGTTCTGGAGTTGTTTAGTTTGGAATAGAGGAGGCTGAGGGGAGACCTTATCGCTCTCTACAACTTCCTGAAAGGAGGGTGTGGTGAGGAGGGTGTTGGCCTCTTTGCCCAAGCAACCAGAGATAGGACGAGGGGTAATGGCCTCAAGTTGCACCAAGGGAGATTTAGGTTAGATATGAGGAAAAAATTCTTTACTGAAAGAGTGGTGAGGCATTGGAACCAGCTGCCCAGGGAGGTGGTGGAGTCCCCATCCCTGGAGGTGTTCAAAAAATGTGTGGATGTGACACTTCAGGACATGGTTTAGTAGACATGGTGTTTTGGGTTGATGGTTGGACTAGATGATCTCAGAGGTCTTTTCCAACATTAACAATTCTGTGATTCTGTGACTCTATGAAATTTTGGAGAAGATTTTAAGCAGATTGCAGGAACCCTAAGTTCATTACTCTGTTAAAATATTATGCAGTTACTTTGCTAAGATGGAGCTCCCTATGTATTGATGTTGACTTCTTTTTCTCCCCCCATGCACAAATGACAAGAATTATGGTTACTCATACCAAAATAAACAACAAAAAAGCATGGAAAATAGGCTAGTTTTATTCTTCTTTACAGAAGAGATTCATGTTATCATTCAATATGTACATAATGTACATAAGCTTCTACTAATTGCAGACTTATTCCAACGGTATTGACTCAAGTTAATTATTAGAAGATCTCCTTTGCAAATCATATGGTACATTATTTGTTGACATATCAAGTTTATTTCCATTAAAGAAAATGGGTTTCCATGTTTGTCTTCAAACAAACATCTTCAGCAGTAGCATTAAAATTGAGAAATTACTTCTATAGTGATATGGAACCAAGGGTCATATGTGGTAGGGCGCATGATTTATCCCAGGGTTTTGATCTGATGAACTGTGATATTTCATTTGCAAAATGTTTGTTTGGCTTTTTCAATTCCAATGTTTTTTAGGTGTAATCTGATTTTACAGATAAGTAGGTTTATTCTGTAGTACTGCAACCTGATTTCTGGAATTTCCAAATGACTCTTCTAAAATGTTCCTAGATTTCTAATTATCAAAATTTTGATTTCCCTTTTTTTAATTAAATTTCTTCTTGCTATGAAAGTACTGTTCTAGTATCTAGAATAGATCAAAGGTATACAGGGAAGATTTTAAACAAGCTTAAATAAGTTCTTTATGCAAGCAAGAATTATAAACATAACTTTCACTGACATTCTGGGTGATTTATCTGCACTGGCCTACCAAGTTAAGGCCCGTATCTTCTATTTTTGCCTTCATTTTTAAGGTAGAATATATTGCAGTTTTGTTTTAAATCACCACTAACGCCTGCAGAATTGTTACAGCACTGCAAACTAATTTTTAGCATGCTGGGATGATTCAGTGTTAATCGCCTTGTTTAAAAGAGAAAGAAAAGCAAACATGGTGTTTCCTGGGAATAAGTTAAGATTAGAATTACTGCAGAAGAACTCAAGATTACACTGGTAGATAATAATCAGTTTGTTTTCACCTGATGCCTTCAAGTATTGTAATTTGGTACAGTAAACCTGATATGGTTTTAAACAAAAAGAAAAACAATGTTTGATCAGCAAAGACTTGGAGCAGAAGTAGGAGGGAACTAAGTGCATTCGTCTTACTATACTTCATAAAGTAGCTGGATTCATCAGATGTGTTCAGATTGTATCTGTACCATATGTCTTTTATATTAAATCTGTATGCATATTTAAGGACAGATGAATGAGCAAATTAATTACCCTTGTTAATCTAATATGAAGCCCTGTAGAGTCAACTTCTCTATTCCTATGCACAGTGTGAAGTGTACATTTACAGTTCTGGAGTATTATATTTTCTGTGCAATCTTGTATTTGGGCAGGCTTTGTTTGTCTTGGATGAGAAATAGCTTATGTTCATGGTGCATATTTATGTACCAGTAGTTTTAGCTGAGTAATTATGAATACATCTCTAGCTGTCACAGTGCACCTGAAAAAAGCAAGGCTGAGCCTAAGTCATGTCCCTGCTACTGATGCATTTTATCCACACTTTCTCTTCTTTCCTCCTTTGCTTTGTAAAGGAATGGGATTGGGATCTGTACAATTAGATGACAGTGCTTATACCATGCTGTCATTCCCAGGGGCATGAAGTCACTCTGCACCTCTGCTTCCACTCTTAGGTACTCAGGGTCTCTCTGCAGTCCCTTCTATGACCAGGTTTTGAGCTGCTGGCTCGGCATGGCGTGTTAACTCCTACTCTTTTGTGCACTTTTCGATACTGAAGGCTTGCTTCTCTGTGGGTATTCTTCCAGGGAATGATGAAACACATTACTGCAATGATGTAATTCTTTTTAATTATGTTGTAAACACTTGGTATTAGAAGAGTTTCAGAAAGCCATTTATCTAAAAAAAAAAAAAAAAAAAAAAAGGAAAAATTAAAAAATGTTAATGCATGACTATAAGCTTCTGCAAAATGCTAGAATTGCACCCGAAAGCCTTTTTGTGCTTTTGCAGCATGGATATAACTATGAAGACAGTTTTTTTCTTAGTAATATTAGTCTAGTGCTCCCTAAAGTCTGAGCAGCATATTAAATCAGATCTGATTAAATCGGGTTCCCTTGATAGAGCAGAAGATTGCTTAAACCTTTCTAATTTGTGACCTATGATTGTGCTCAGTTAAATGTGATATTAAGGTCAAGGTCTAACATAAAGTCACAGACTACACCACAAATTCATTCCAACATTTTAATTCATGTAGTGACACATCTGAGAACATGCTCCTTTACCTTTGACCCTGAGTTGTAAAGGAAATCCATCTGTACTTACTAGGTTATGCAAACCTCTGGAGAGTAGATTGCCAGGATTGTTAAGGATATAGAAGGTCATGATAAGGAGACATCTGTATAAATACTTTATTAATATTCTCCTTCACAATGAATATTGGCAAAAATCAGTAAATAAGGATGACAGTCAACAACACCTCATGACACCTTTCAGAGCAGAGGACACCTTGGGGGCTATTTTTAATGTCCATTCCACTTTGGGTGTCTTGCTTAGGTACAATTAAGTGGACCAAATAAGGCACCTAAACTTCCTCTGCAGTTAACAGATACAGGTACCGACAAGGCAGTGATTCACTGCCAGAGTTAGATGCTGCAAAGGCAGTACAAATACTGTCTTTGTTCTGACATACAATGTATGTGAGCAAGATAGAATGGGCATCAAAATGAAAAAAAAAAACCTGAAGGAGAGAAGAAAGTACTAAATTATAATAACAATTAGAAATTCTTTTATGATAAGATGTCTGTTCCCAGCCAGGATAATTCTTTATATGTACACCCCACTTATTTGGCTCATTCTCTATATGAGTTTTTTCATAGGTGAAAAAAGGAGAGAGTTTATTGCTTTGTTTGCTGTAGCTATTCAGCTGGTACAAATGTTATATATTCGGTCATATCTTGTACTTTAGCACTGTCAACTGCCTGTCAATCTTCATATCTGCAAAAAAGAAAAAACACCAGCCACCCCACTGTGCCGAATGTGACAGCATTGTAATGTCAGAGGACCAAGAGACAGGTGATGGTTTATGATAGAAATAAATCTTTTATGAGAGCAAACTTGGGAGAATTGCATGCTTTTGTAGGGAATATATCTCTGCACAGCTATCACTGACAGTCTTCTCAAATGCATCAGTTTCATAAGGCAAGGTTTTTATTGTGTCTAATCATGTATTGAGTCATTGGGGGAAAAAAGAGAAGGTATATGCTCTTCATATATATATAATATGTAATATATGTGAGCATGTATCAATATAGATGTGTGCATGCCTTCATATATATTTGAACAGGATTGGGTTCATTAAATGATCCTTAAACGGTCTCCCACGTTTTACAGTACAATACTGATTGCTACACAACATGCAAGAGTGCTTTGGCTTATTGCATTCTGAAATGAGACAAAATCTTTTCTAGAAAAATACTTTAATTTTAATAAGAGGACATGGAGTTAAACTGTATATTTTGAAATACAGTGAGATGTTTCATTTTTCATGTCTTTGCAATAATTTAAATATGTTGCCTATACCTAGGTTGCAGGATCATTTTGAGTTTTTATCTGAATAGGTATAAAAGAGTCCTGCCTTTCCAGAAAGAAACTGAAACAGAAAGTCATACATACTACAACCAGGTAAAATCATTTGAAGGATTTTATTATGAGCTCTTCCTATAACAGTGGCCATCACACCCTGCCCTCTGAAGATTCCATTTTTACAGTCAAGCTATTGCAGCCCTGTCATGTTGCCACAATAAAAGTAATTGATAAGAATCACACAAACCTCACAAATCTCTGCTTTTTATTTGTGGAAAAAGCCAGGATGTGTGTGAAAATTCCTGTTCCAAAAAGCCACAATGTCATAATGAACCTAGCAAACAGAGCTGCAATTCTAGTCTCCCCTCAGCTGTTTGTCTAACTACTGTATAGCACTTTTGTCATTCATTTGCTAGCCTGACTGCACATAAAGTTGTAATTACAAACACCACCCAGTTTTCTTCTTTTTAAAATGGCAATCACATAATTTAAAATGATTGCTCAAGCCAGTGAGTACTACAAAACCACAGCATTGATAAGAAAAAAAATATATTTTTATTTCTTCTTTTAGCTCCTCCAAAGTTTTATGCAATACTATGCTAAACTTTCCCATTCTTTTTATATTGATGCCTCTTTTCCTGTTTCATGTTGTAGTGGCTTATCTGACCAGCACAATTACCGTATGGTGTAGGTAGTTATACCTTTACCACAGATCCATGGCAAAGGTCAGCACACAGTCATGCAACCCAAAGGGCAGACCGAGGGTGACAGTGTCTTCTTGTAGTAACGTAATCTTATGACAGGCAAATTCTTTAGCTTGATAGCTGTTACATAATACAGCTGTGGATATGGGGGTCCACAGGCTGAAGCCTAGACACAGGGCTGTGAGGTGAGGGAAAAGAGAGGCTAGACATGTGTTTTTGCTTTACACTGGTTAAAAGAAACCCATCCTACCTCTTGTGTGAAGGTCTGTGCCACGCATCCTATAGAAATGCTCGACAATTTTGTCTGGCTGCATAAAAGCAGTTGTTACGTTCAGTTAGCTTCAACAGACCGAAAGACATTACTGTCTTGCACATGACACATATTTTATTCTGATGGCTTGAACTTGGATCATACAAAAATAAAGAAGATACTGACAGGCAGACACATGGGAAGGATCCCAGTCTGGCCCTGAGGCAGTCGAACTTATTGTCCAGTTAATTCCATCTACCAGTCCTGGAAAGTAAAATATGTTATTCCACACAATATTTTGCCAGATAATCCCCACTAGTAATATTGTTAAGCTCTGTAGGCTTCAGCTCTGTTTTGTTTGCGAAGTGGCCTAGTTGTGTTTCCTGTCTATTGTTTTTGGTCTAAAACTTCAAATTTTGTCTTTTTGTACAAGCACATGTTTTTAGAGACCTCTTTCTGTCTCATTTTTTCATTACAGGTACGGCTATTAACAACAAACTCAGATTAAGAAGCAGGAGGAAGAGGATTTCTTAACCCAAACAAATTCCCTCATTCACTTTGTTGGGCTTTTTGTTTGTTTGTCTGGGATTTTTTGTTTTGGTTTTTTGTGTGCGTGCGTGTGTGTGTGTGTGTGTGTGTGTGTGGTTTTTCACATTTTTTTAAATCCTCTGAATCCCATCTGGTGAGTAGCACAAACTGTCTTTTCCCAAAACTCCCACTCTAGGAATGTTGTGTGATGCCAAAGCGTAGGATGTGTTAATGCGAAGGCCAGAGCTAGCCTGCTCTGTCGTCAGTTCATCAACTGCTGAGCCTTGCTTTCCTGAGCACAGACATAGGCAGTGGACAAAAGTCAGTGGGCATAGCTCAGATATGACTACTAAGTCAAAGGTCTGAGGGTTATCCAAATGGTTCAGAAGTTTATCCAACTGACCAGGCATTTGAGCATATCCAGAGCAGCACCCATGACCCTATTCCCAGAGCTCACTGTAAGTCTTGTAGTCTTCACAGCCTCCCACTTCCATAATTTTCCTTCCTTCCTCCTTCTTTCTAGAGCTACTGCCTACTTCTGTTTATCATCTGTGTGGCCTGTGGTCTCCTCTGATCTCCCGCTGTCCCCAATTGTGGGTGGGTTCTCCCAGTGTGATTCAGCTGCGTTGGTGCAGAAGCTGGGCTCACTGTTCTAGTGGCATCAGAGCATCTACATTTTTGCCTGCTGTGTGAACATGAACAGCCAGTATATTCCTCTGACATCAAACACTGTTGCAGCCTGTTGGTTTATTTAAGCAAGCCTGAGCATTTGCTATGGGATCCCATAAAGGGGACAGCTGAAGACCAGATCTCCTTTTTTCTAGGTTAGATTGAAGTCTGTATAGATATTTTTTCTCCAGATTGAGACTGAAGTCTCTCTAAATGGCCATTCTTCATTTGAGTTGTTTCAGACTGAGCTACAGAAGAGGACAAATTAGGGAAACATGGTTAAATAGCTTTTTACTCACAGACTTGTTGGTAAAAATAATATATATTACTCCTTGTACTTTAATAACTGGAGAGAATTACTATGAATTTTAACACAGTTAAGAATAGTTTCAAAATAGCTGTATGCTTGTAATCACTTTTATAAATGTCTATGTGTGTGTATATATTTATATAGATACAAATTTTATCAAAAAGTGATATATGCAGATCAATCCTCTATTTTACCCCCTTTCCTTTGTAGAAATAAAACTAAAAAAGATGTTAAGAACCAGAATCCAACCCCCTGAATGTAACTTATCTAATTGCAATTTCACAAGAAAATTATAACCAAAAGTATTTCACTGAAAAGTAGTAGGTTTTATTTTTATTATTAGTTTTTATTTCATGAGATGAGAACAAACTGTGGAGAAGTCTTGCGACTGTACATTCCAGAGGGCCTACAAACTTAGAAACTGTAAGAATTGGACAGAAGAATTTCTTTTGGTAGTAAACTTGTGTCAAGGACATTATTCAAAGGCTCAGAAATTGAAAGAAGACCCTTCCTGGAGGCCAGTGTATAGTACAATCTCAAAAAGGTTTGTACAGACTGGAAAAGGACTTACAAAACAGAGAATGGTAATAGGAAATACAAGTTTCTTGGATATAGATGTGTCTTAAACTGTGTAAAAAACTCTTGTAGAAAGTACTATTTAGATATTTTTTTGTTTTCACTGGAAAGGGCCATTTTGCCCTGAGCAATGGTGGTTGAAATGGCTTTTTGGTCTTTCTTCTGCCCTTTAGTTCTTCCCTACTCCATGCTTTCTCGATTAGACTTCCCTACTAATCTGTTGCCCCAGCCCAAAGGCTTGTTCCTGTGTCCAGGGGTTGTTTTCAGAAGTCGAGGAACACTGCAGAAAAAGGGCTATCTGACCAAGTGATAGCAGAGAGGTAACAGTCTAGGA
>VZTL01040237.1:0-10345 GCA_013400535.1 Scopus umbretta
CCTGCCGGTGGCTCCCCTGCCCGCGGGGTCCCCTTCCCCGCTGGGGCGACGGCGCGGTCGTGGATCCCCCCGCGGGGCTGCGGTTGCCGGGGTGGGCAGACCAGACGGGGGGCCGCGAAGGGCGCGCGAGCCGGGATGCGGAGGCGTCTGCGCGGGGCGAGCGGGGCTGCGCGGGCAGGCAGAGCCCCCCGGCTGCCTTTGGAAGCAGCGAGGGGCAGAGGGGCCAGAAAGTGGCTCTCAGGGGACAGGGATGGGGCGCCCATCCCGGGACGGGGTGCCGGGCCGCCGGACCAAGCGGTTAAACCGCCCTCGGCAGCGGGACGGGACCCCGCGTGACAAGGTCGTAACTTGTCAATTCCAAAAGCGGAATTTAACCAAACTTGTACGAAGTACTTCCTAAAGTACCTCTGCTGGGCTGCGGCGGGTGGTATAGATGCCGTGCTTGGTGTTCAGAAAGTCTCACAGCCCTGGATTTGTTCCACTGCCAGAAAATTCCTTCCCTGCCATGCAAACGAGTTTTTAGAAAGCAATGTTTCATCAAACCATCAGTAAATAAAACCGCTGAATTTTTTTTCCGTTAACAGAGCTCACGCCTTCACCCCCATTGAATAGCAGTGCGAGATTCGTGCTATAATAAAATTTCATTTAATAGCAACATAAAATGCCAATTTCCCAGCAGAGAACGATTTCTTTGAATCGTTTGCAATTAAAACAAAGGCTCACATAAATTTCACTTTGGTACTTTCCAAGCTAGGTGGCTGTAGATTGGGGTCAGGCAATACAAGAACAGGATTTATGGTAACTTCATGAATTCGCGTAACCGTTTAGGAAAAGATGCTTTAAGGAGACACATCAGGTAATAAGATAAAGTAACTGCTTTATGGCGACAGTACAGGCTCGCGGCCTCCCGCACACTTCATGGCAGAGCACATCAGTTACCAGTTGTCCTCCCCTTCCACCCGAAGGCCGATTTGTCCTGTTGCCTTTACAGAATTACTGACATCAGAAGCATCTGTGAAGCAAGCGGTGCAAAGCCGGAGCCCGTTTCGTTTTGGGTGTCCGCATCGCTGCTGGGCGCCCTCCCGCGTACCCTTCGCACCGCGTCGGCCGTTGCTCGGAGCGTGTCCGAAGGGGCCGCGGCGCCCTCCGGCCCTGCCGGGGTGGGTTCGGGGGGTGGTGCTGGGCTGCGGGGAGACGGGCAGCCCCCCTCACGTCCACGGTAGTTTGCAATGCTTTCTTGGGCTCTTACCTTCATCTTCCAGGAAAGCTGGATGAAACACAGCATGAGGTTGAAATTTGTGATTTTTTTTTTGGTTTGTTTTGTTCACACTAGCCCCATAAAATGATGGAATTTCAGACTGGTATGGAAACGATGCCATTAAATGCCATTTTTACAGTTTTGTCATTTAAGATTCCCAGTTCGAGCGCTCTCGACTTCATGTTTGCCGCTAGGACAGCCCACAACGTACCGGCCTATCCTTAGCCGTGCCCCTGCTTCAGTGTGAGTCCGCATTGCTCTCCGGGCACCCAGACAGTTTTGCTACGTAAGGCACAACTGGGATTTTACAGAAATAAAAGACTCCTTGGCTGTACAGTTGCTAGTTACCCCACAGCGGGCTCCAAGACGTTGGCCAGCTCCGGCCAGCTTCGCTTCCACAGGGTCACACGTCAACAAGTTTGGTGTGTTTCCTTATCAAGGTTACTGGTAATTTCATTTATTGGTGGACCTCAAAATATTAGACATAGGACATCTACATTTTAAACTAAAAAAGTGTAAATATTCAACTTGTCAAAGTGTGCCAGGAGGAGCGGTAACTAGAGAATCCCTCTAAGGGGGGGGGTGAAAAGATCCTTCATCTCCAATTCCCAAGCCCATGGACTAGCTGAGAAAAACTCACTTTGAAGCAAAACTGGAAGAGTGGTGATGGTGGTAAATATTCTTATTCGACACATCATAGGCTGGGCACAGCCCCAAAGTGTAATTAAGGATATTCTCCAAGGTCACAACAGGGAACTTAAAGTCTAAAAAATAACAAGTAAGTGGAATCCTTCTAATCATAGGCTCTGTTGATTCAAGATCAAACCACATGAAAAGATTGAGGGGAAACTGCTGATGCAGCATCTAACGTGGCCACTAATTGTGTTGCTAATGCGATAGGACAGGGGTTATACTTTCTGCTTGATGTGATACATGCCGAAAAAAGTGACCCATTGTGCCCAATTCAGTGAAGTGGGCACGGCTGGGAGCTGGCTTTCAGCGGACGGAGCTGCAACTGCAGGAGGAGCTGAGCGAGGGGGACTTGGATCCCCTCCCAGCCTGCTGCCAAACGCAGCTTCTGCTCCCTCCGGCAGCTCAGAAAATCCATGCTTGCTTCCCCTCCCCAACACTTGCTGGGAGGCTTTTGGGTTTGGCTCGAGTGGGATGTTCCTTTGTGTTTAAAAGAACGAGTGCGAGCAGGCTCGGCATCGGGCTGCTGTGGGCCTGCTTGTCCCGCGCTGCCGCAGCAGCCGCTCTGCAGCCCGGCCGGGAGCCTCTGCCCTGCCCTGGGAGAAGCGTTCGGGTCCGACAAGCCACGGTGGGAAGGATCCGTGCTTGCAGGGATGGCAAACTCCCGCTCGGCAGCATTCCCTGTGAAAGCCACACAGTGCTTGGGACGCTGGGGAGCAGGGCTGGCTCGGCCAGCCCAGTGACCCAGCAGGGCCAGGGCATCGTTTCTAAACTCTTTTCAAGACGTTTTTCCTTCTCCTTTGTTTTCTTTTCTCCTCTTTCCTTTCTTTTTCCTCCCTTCTCCCCCATCTTCTTTTCTTTCTCTTCATTTGAATGAAGCAGGCCAAGTTGCACCCAGGGCAGCGTCCCTGGTCAGTGCCGGGGGCGGGATGGGACACCGGGGGACGTGCGGGAAAAGGGCAGGTGCCAGCAGCATCTCTGGTGCTGTGGCTGCACTCCGTCCTCTTGCTGTCACGCTGGACAGCACACGCTCTTGCTTGCTCAGTGTGCACGTGTATGTACAATATTTATTACTAAAGAATACTATTGATAGCTTAAAGCTTTATGCAGCATATATACAGATTACCTTCTCTACCTCTCATCAGAAGAACTCTCCGTAGGTGTTTAGGGTTCGGTAGCTGCGGACCTGAGGCGGAGGCCCCGGCTCTGCGCGGCCCCCCTGTCCCCCCGCGGAGACTCTCTTCCCAGTGGGAACAGCCATTGCCTCACCGTGAGACACCCACGGTGAGCCCCGGGTGAGTGCCGTATGTAGTTCGCTATGCATGCCTTTCCAATTAATTACCTTAACAGAAGTGTGCCATGTTAATTTGCAGCCTACCGAGAACGGGCACTAAAAGCAGCGCAGCCCCGCTCGGGCACCAGCGCTGCCCATAAGGCGGCTGAAGCAGGGGGGTGCCGGGGGGCCAGCGTGCAGCGGCGGCGGGGAAGCGACGGCGGGCTTTGTGCAGCGTAACCGAAGAGCCCCTTCTGCGAGGTATGGGATCTCATGGATGGGTGATCCGCCAAACACCTCCAGGCAGAGAGGCGTCTCCGCCACGGGATCACGGAGGGCCGAGCCCGCTGTCCCCGTCCCCCGCAGGTGCCCGCCTCGGCCACCGGCCCCACCGCATCCGCAGTTATGCTCCTGCAAGAAGCAATCCTAAATTAAATACCAGCATTTTTTAATTCCTCATTTCTTTCATAATCTTTTCTTTTTTTTCCTTTTTTTCACTTGCAAGTGGCACTTCTGTAGTTGAGCTGCAGAGGAACTGCACGTGTTCCTACCACAAACAAAAAAAGCACCTTTCTACAAGGCTCAAACCGGAGCAATTACAAAAAAAAAATTAAAAAATCCAACCAACCCAACCCAACCCAACACCTGGCAAACCAAAAGAAACCCCATGGATGTTGCTTTCATGCCCTCCCCATTTTGTGGAGATGCTTCTTCCCAGGTGTGGGTCAGGCTGGGGGCCGGAGGGATCCCCCCTCGGGGACCGGGGGGCTCGTGGTGCCGGTGCCCCTTGGTCCCCCCCACGGCCAGCGCTCGCTCCTCTCGCGGCCGCCCCCAGCTGCTGGGATTTGCTGAGCATAATGGGTCTGAAAAAGCTCAAAGCTGTTGGTCTAAATATATCATTGTTGCTGGGGAAATAAATAATAAACAGAGGAGTGATTATGATCTTGTGGTTTAATTGGTTCTCCTTATTGTGGCTGGAGGGCCGTGCCCGGGTGTTTCAGAGAAGCAGGCATTTCAGGTACCAGGCCGACACAAAGCAACGTTTATTGAACAGGAAAAAAAAAAAAACCAACAGCAAAACCAAATTTAAAAAAACCAACAAACAGATAAAATAAAGGCAGGCGCAGGCCAGAAAAAGCACGTGCATTTCCCAGTCCCAGAAATATTTATTATAGATTATGACTGCAGCAAAATTAATAAGCTCTAAAAAGGCACACGCAAGCTATCTCCAAAAGCTATCAGCCTAGCAAATACAAGGCAACCACAGATCAAGCGGGCATGGGTTTTTCCATCCCTCCCCACGCACGCGGCTCCGTGACGGAGTGCCCTGGCAGCCCGCAGCCGCCGCCGGCCGCCGCCCCAGCCCCTCTCCGGGACCGGGACCCCGGGCAGAGGTGCCGCCACCCCGCGCCCTGGCTGAGGTTGCCGGGCTGGCGCGGCGAGGAGGGCGCGATGTGGCGCTTTCTGCTGCAACAGCCCAGCCCTGGCTGCCGGCCAGGACGGTAGTTCTCCCTCCGGAGTAACTTACAGGTAAACAACATTAGAATAAGCTTGTTTGCACAAGAGCTACTCTAGCAGCGGCTGGAAATACGAGTTAAAACCAAAACCCGCAACCACTTGCTGCAGCAGCAGCAGCGGCAGGTCCCGGCCGGCCACGGGAGGTCACTGGCCCCACCGGCCCCACCGGCCCCGCTGCAGCCCCAACACCTGCGGGCTGGCCCCGGGCACCTCCTGCTGCGGCAGAGCGAGCCGCGGCAGCGGCGTTTCTCAACGCACGCTTGAGAAAACCTCTTTGCCGGCTGCCTCAGTAGCAAAAACCAGCCGGGGAGGTTGACAGTGGTGCTGTCCCATCGACTAGATATAAGAACTTAGGTTTGCGTAAGGCTCCAGCAGTTTTCTTTCAAACCCCACTTCTCCCAACAGCTTTGGCATGCAGCTGATTTTTTGCTTTGGTTAACAGAAGCCCTTGCTTCTAATCCTAACACTTCCTGAGCCCGCTGCAGCTGCAGCAAGAGAGCCCAGGGCGCTGTGGGTGCAGCGGGGTGGTGGGTACGAACGGGCGCGACGTGAAGCCCTGCTGGGGTCCGAAGGCTTTCGCAGAGGTGACCGTGCCGCAGCCGGACACGCCAGCACCGGGGCGGCCGTGCCACCTCTCCCTGCCCGGGCAGAGCCTCCCCGCACCCCTGAGCGGGGTGTCACCCGAAATGAAAGCTGGGATGAAAGCCGAGCAGAGCAAAGCGGGCAGGCTGGGCACTGAGCCCCCGGGCCACAGAGACGCTCGCACCGGGGCCGTCTGCCTTCGCCCCGATTCACGTTTCACCCATTCTGGTGCTCGTTCGCGGTGCCTTTTTCGTTGCCCGTTACTTCTTCTCTGTTCTTAACTCACAGGTGGTGGTTAAGGAGAGCTCTGATCGATCTGCAGATATTTAATTATCCAATTGTCTAGGGTAACCCGCCCGCCCTTGCTGTAGAGCAGGGACGGGGAGCAGCAGGCAGGACGTGATGCTCTTGCAGAGCCGGGGAGCACCGGGGGCTCCCGGGGAGATGGGCCACATGGTGGCGGGGACACAGAAATCTCGATGTGGACACAGGTTTATTTAAACTCCGCCAGCGCTCCCGTGTCCAGACCATCTTCCCTGCCTTCCCCATATAATTTGAGCCCCGCGGCAGATTTGCAGGCTGCCCGGCTGCTGGGGCTTTTTTTCCCCTTCCTGAGTGCGTCAGTGAGTTTTAGAGCACAGGTGCGATTTTCTAGACCCCTTTGTCTGAGGTTTAGAAGCAAGAATAAGCTTCATTAACAGAAGGGAGGATTTATAATAAGTAATAGCTAGGTGCTACCTCGTGAGCCGTCAAACAGTTGTGCTGAATTACAAGCTGCTTTGCCTTGCTTGTCTTCAACTAATCAGCTCCTCACCCAGAGAATAGAACTTTAAATGGCTATTTCTTAAAAAAAACTTGCTTTTAATCTTCATTTCCCAAAAGCTAAAAATTCGAATTAGCCCAAATGTACAAACTATAATTGCTTTGAGGTTTCTGGTTTAGAATAATTAAAACACCATGCACTTGCTAAGCAGAATATGTCTCTTCAGCACTGGGCTTTCTTTTTTTGCGTAGGTAACTTCCCCCAGCTACGGCCCAGTCTGACTTCAATCAATGCTGCACTGAACTGGTGAAAAATCTGACCGGCGCGGGCGTTGCTCGGGCTTTCGCCATCAGCCACCCGTGCGTTCCCGTCCCGCGGGTGCCAGCCGGCCGTGGTCCCCGCGTTAGGCGAAGCCGCGTGGTTCGGGCCATCCCGCTTCCCACAGAGCGGCAGCGGTAGACGGCCAGGATCCGGCGGGGAGAGCAGCGCGGGGATGCGGCCTGGCCCTGCCCTTGCGGGATGGCTGCAGGGGGATTGCTTGGTGCTTGCAGGAATGACCAGGAATGAGGGATCGGATGAGCGGGCGGTCTGCGCTGAGCTGGCTGGAGCGCATCCACCGTCCCCGTCCCCGCGTGTCACCGTGGGTGGGATGGATGCAGCAATGACACGCGCAGTTCCTCACACCTTAAGCGACGACATGCACGTTTTGTCCCGTGCGCGTCCAACGGCATGCACGTCCATTCTGCTTGATCAAACCCTGTGCAACTGCGAGGTCCCCGCTGCGGCGCTGAGCCGTTGTTCCCTCCTGCTCCTGGAGGTCTGCATGGGGAGGGACGCGTTGCTTCCTCTCGGACACCGCCGCCGGGGTGCATGGCCTTTCACAGCCACCAGTGCCCACGGAAAATCTTGCATGTATTTACGGGATTTAAAAACCTGGGGGAGACGGGATTTCTTTAGGAGAAAAGCAAGTGAGCAGCGTCCCAGCAGCGATAAGCTTCTAAGCGCAGGGAGGGCGCAGCCACCAGCCAGCGCCTCCGGCCAAGCGCCATCGCCCGTCAGGAATGGCCCGGCCGGCTCGGGCACCGCCACACGGGAGGGGAAATGGCCCCGCTCCCCTCCCGCCTGGCCCCAGCCACCCAGCAGGGATGTGGAGGCTGCCGGGGCGCTGCCGTGGGTGGGTGCTGGCTGGGGACGCTGGGGCCGAGCACCCACCACGGCCCTGCAGCCCACCCCGGCGCAGGGCACGGGGCCGGGCTTGCGTTTCGTCAAGCGGGTCCAGGGGTGGTCACCGCAGCAGCATAAAAAAGTACACCAGTGCTTCTTTTAGAGCACACCCTCCAGCCTGAGAGAGGTGCCGTTAGACGCTGGGCTCGCTTGGCCATTAAATATAAACAGCTATTGAAATAAAGTACAAAAATCTTCCCAGAGGGATGCTGCAGGACGCTCGTGCATTCCCAGGTACCCGGGGTGAGGAAGCGCCTTCCCCTTCCCTGCCTCCGCAGCCCTTAATCCCCGCTCAGAGCACATCCTGCACAGCCCTCTCTGACCCACTGACACGGATTGCAGGCTGAACGTGCAAACGCCCCCCTTTTTTTTTTTCCACACTGGCATCACTTTCCTTGCTCACGCCTCCATCCCTGTCTCCAAAGCAAGTGACAATGTTGAAATGGTGCTAAAAAAAAAAAAAAAAGATATGAAAAAAAAGGGCAAAAAACCCCAGAGACTCACATCCCGGGCCCTGTGGGACATTCGCCTCCGGCAGCCCCCCCGGTGCGGATGCCCGGCTAAGGGGACAGGGCTCCAGGGGGCGGCTGCGGGCTGGCAGGGGACCAGGCCCTGCTCATGGCCAGCAAGGCTTGTGAAACGGCCTCAGAAATGCTGAGCAAATGCCTTCCCGGCCAGTGGAAAAAAGCTTATGTGTAATCAAGCCTGCGCCTGCTTCCAGGGAAATAACGTTTCCTTGTTTTGAGTAGAAACACAGGTTTGCTTTTCTGTCGGCATCTGTTCCCGTGTCCCGCAGCCTGGCTGCACGCACGGACGCATGGCACGCACGGCCACGCGCAGGCCCACAGGACGTTTCTGTGCTCTGCATTTTATTACCGAGTGCTATTCCAGGCTGGCCGGGATTTACTGCGCGCTGCTCCAGCGAGCACTGGAATCACGAGTTTTGTGCTATTTCAATCATTTCTGGAAATCGCACCAAACACTGATAAGAAGCAGGGCTCGGGGGCCGATTTCCCCAGAGACTGGGCCGGACGGGGAGCAGAGGCAAGGTAGGCGCAGGGCTGGGAGCGCTCCGCTGGGTGACAGAGGGGGAAAAGGTTTCCTGGGTGCTGAGGAAGGGGGGGGCTTTTTGTTCCCCCTTTTCTGGACTACGCACTTGAAAAGAATAGAAATGGCATCGCCATAAGAAAGATGTATCACTGCAAAACTGCGAAGAGGGAAAAAGCCTTTCCGAGAGTGCTTTGGGACAAGAAAAACCAGGTTTTGGGGTGGGTTGTTTTTTTCTTATTCCTCTCCTCTTCTCACGAAGCAGGAGCTCTCCGCTAGCTGCTGAAAGCCTGCCTGGCGTTCTCAGCGGTGCTGGGGAGCGGCGGGTGCTCCGCTGGGGCTCTCACGAGCCTGGCACGGGCCGGAGGAGCCCGGGAGCCCCGGTGGGGTTTGGGGTGGAGAGTCCCCTTTTCAGCTTGCAAAGGTAAACATCGCTAGCAAGTGCGTGGCAGAGATCTCGGTGGACATGGGGAGAAGCTGAAGACCCTTTTCATTTTCCCATGGCATAGGACGGTACTGATTTTTCAGCTTTTGTATGCTGGCCGTCATCTCATAAGGGCACAAAGGGCTTCACACAAAGTGAGGTTCTGTCTCTGGGCATCAAAATCTCTGTAAAATGGCAACTGGAAAAAGTACCGTATCCATGAAAGCCCCTTCCACGAGCCCTTACCCACCGCACCTCCCATGAACTTGTGTCTCCTCCTTCGATTTCCTGACCCTTGTGCCTTGAGTTACGGGCTGCGCTGGCTGCGGCTCCCCGGCACCCCACGCCAGGACGGCCGCAGGTGTCAAGGCAGCAGGGCAGTGTTTCGCCCGGCTGCGAGGAGCCCGCTGACCCAAGCCCACCCTTACTCAACAGCAGCTCCTGGGAAACTCCCTGCTTCTCCCGGGTACTGCCCTGAGAGGGGTGCAGGCTGGCGGAGGACAGTCCTAACGCCCAACGAAATCCTCCTGAAAAGTGATCTGAAAGACGGAGATGAAGGGGATGCAGCTCCTCGTGTCTGAGCATCACCTGCAGCCCCAGCGCTCCTCGGGGCAGACCATGGCCAGAAACAAAGGAAAGGCTCTTTTGGAAAGATGCACCCCAACAAACGTTACTCGAAGCTGTTTGGGTTTGCGCGGTGAAATCTCTCCGATAAATCGGAGTAACTCCCCGTCAGTATTTAAACAGAGCCATCAGCTGGCTATTGCGGGCCCCAGACGTGACGGCGCTGCGGGGCTCTAACACGCGTCCTCCTCCCATCCCTCGCTGCCACCCTCTTTTAAGCTGCCAGCAGAAGTGAAACTAAAATAAGCGATATCCTTCTTTGAGGGAAAATTCCAGTGCTTCAACTGCAGTTTACAAAATCAAGAGGCAGCCGAGCCTGAAATCAGTGTAAGAAAACTTCTGTGCCAGGATTAGAGTGCAGCCCGCTCCCCGAAATGAGGGTCTTGCCGTGTCCAGTGCAGACGGACACACCGCTGCGTACGCACCCCCGTGTGTCCCTCCGCAGCCGGAGGGCACTCCCGCGGGAAGGTCCGATCCCGATCCCTCCGGTGCCCAGAGGAGCTGTGAAGGTTTGATACACGCTCACAGCACCTAACTCCATCCAGCGTACAACAGCCGTTCAGTCTAAGTCTGCATTAAGCAGCAGCAGGGACCAGCAGGAGCCCGTCTCCAGCTTAAAGTGCTGGCACTGAGGACACAGCATCCACACCGCCATGTTACAGCGATACTCGAGCACTGCGAGCGGCTACGGAGCACAGCTGTAATTAGCTGTAATGGTCTGGGCTGCTATTCAGGCCGTCGAGCTCGGCAGAAGTCTTCTCAAGACAAGACAATTACCAGGAGGATGTTTTGTCTGACTCCAGAGCCAGATGGGAATCTGAAAAAAATCATGGCCAGAGTCTGAAATTGTTGCTCTTACTGTGTAATAGCCTGCTCGAAAAAAAGCATCCAAGCACACCCAAACCCAGCCCAACACAATCCAACCCTAACCCAACCCCAAAT